>BPLR01012554.1:0-107583 GCA_021605095.1 Caerostris extrusa
GACAATTTTTTTCTGAAAAAAAATACAATTTACATCTGAAAATTTATTAAAAACTATTTTAAAAGAATGCCTAATAAGTTTAAATTATTAATTTAAATGAGTTATCACAAGTTATCTCTACACTATCGAATTGGCATGGTTTAAAAATATAAATATCGATTTGCAGAAAGGATCTTTGTATCTCGCGAAACCCCAGAAATTTCAAAGGAATTGATATCCTTAGGCTTGACTTGACTTGACGCTGTTTTATCTCAATTTATCCAAATGTTTTTCTTCCCAACCAAATTTGCAGAAATGGAAATAAGACCTCCTTAAAAATACACTACAAAATTTAAAATTCCAAAGTCATCGAGAAATTCAAAATTCCAGGAGTCCAAATTTCCTTTCCGAAATACCATAAACGTTGTCGTCATTTTCTAACAATCAAAAGAATAACAATAAAAGAAGTATAATTGGGCATTAAAGGAATAGACAAACTACTGATCAAGCGATCAAACATTTTAACGTTAAACAATGATTTAGAACGCATGAAGTACTACTAGTACTTGAAACGAAAAGTCAAAATGGGATAACACAAGGAAAAACACATGGGGCACCCCATAGTTGACGGGATTATGAGACTTTTTGTAGGAATTGTAGAATTACTGTTGTTTTACAATAAACATCTTCATACTTTAGGCTATTTTCGTCTCTTATTAGTCCATAACAAAAGGGTGAATCAAAAATTAGTGACATCGTAACAGAATGGTACATGGAGAAACATGTTGCTAAGTGATCTTTTAAATTTTAAAGAACATTAAATGAAGGGGTTTGTTTTTTCAGGATACTCCCAGAATTCCAAAGGGAATGTTTCCTTTCAACAATAGTCATGATTTATTTGATTATACATGTTTCGTTCAAAAACCTTCACTACTCTTATGTTCTAATCTACAGTCTAGCGTGAATAAAAATGATGTGGGGGTGTAACAATTCATCTTAGTTAAGGTAGCATTTCAGTCTGATATTGTTATTTGGCATGTAACACTGACATAACCTTTGCAGAAGCATTGAAAGTTTCTGCAAAAAATAAATTTTTTCAAATTAAGTTATTAAACTCTTTAAACTCTTTAAAAAGGGCAGGATCACATCTAGACCTATATTTCTTCATAAACACTAAATTCTCTAACGCACAATTTTATGTTACATTTTAATAGATTTATCTAATATTTTACCCAACGTCGTTTGTTTTCTTTTCAAAATAATATCAGTTCTTTTTGCTTCAAGAATCTAATTCACAATATTTAAAAAACTTCTACAAAATTAACAGAAAATATATTGTTTGAGTTGTTTTTGAATGCTAGGCACTCTTACTTAAAGGTCATTCGCTGGTTGAATGCAGGTATGTAAACAGATTTAGTGTTATCTAGGGCATATTACAAGGGATTTGTTAAACGGCATACACTTTGTACTACTCCTATTTGGTAAAATACCCATATGTGAGGATTGAGAGGGTTCATAGTCTTTTTCTCAAAATCCAGCAATGGATTTCCGACGTACGGATCTTCAGTGGCAAACACTGAATTTGGATTTGACTTCACCTATCTTGTTTAGAACCATGATTCCTTAAAAGAAAAATTAAACTGTATTAACATCAGGTGTCATCCACTACAAGTTCAAAAAATGTATTTTAACTTGGTGGATGAATAAAAAGTATTTAATAACGATTAAAAATTGGAACAAGATATATATAGGGAGAGTGTGAACTAATAGAAGGAATTGAATAAATAAAATAATCCTTAAAATAAATCCTTAAATGTCCTTAATGTGTCTGAAACAAAGTACTGTCTATCAGGCTACTTCGGCTCACACTGTACTGTTTAAATGCCTCTTACTATTTCATATTTTTTTCTACTTAAAAAGTGCTGCACTCCTGCCGTTCTCTAGGAAATTTAGAATGGTTGGTCTAGTGCCTGGCCATATAAAAAAAATTTACTTAGCGTAGAAGATCCAAAATACACATTCATTATAGTTTCTGCTTTTATATTTATACAAACTATAGCTGCCTAATAAAAATATAAAGTTACATTTGGCTTTATTTCAAGAATTTAATTGTCAGAAAGCATATTCACGAAAAAGGGAACAGAAACCAACAAAAAAAAAACTTTATTGAAAGAGTTTTCTTGGTACAAATGCTTGTCCATCAAGGAGAGGGAATAACAAATAGATATACCATAGTCAGGGATATGATATCGTTTAAGTGCAATTGTTGCTTTTTGAACCATCTTATTATACTCAAAACCAGATTATCCAACAACGGTTAAGGTACGAGTGTCTATTTCCTCAATTTGCAACTATTTCACTTATTGCTTGTTCATTGCTAGATATAATAATCTCGAAAGGCGACTCCTCAAAACAACCCGCACATGTTCAGGATTCAGATCAAGATCATATGCTTGGCAAAGCTAAAATAATGAGCTCTTCAACAGCATACAACGGATATGAATATGATATGATATGGCTTTTTCGACTAAAAGAAATTAAGTTTGTACTGCTTTCGAAACAGATACACATAGGGGAGGATCACTTGCTAACAGTTTTCGTCTCAAGTAACAGTACCTCCATTCAGTTTGCCTTTGTCATAAGCTATCCCTAGACGAGCAGGCTAGGACACCCATCCCTTCTTTCCCTGATGTTAGTAGAATAATCCTTGCTTCTCTTCATAGTTGTAGAGAATCCCTTGTGCCACTGAAATGACCACATGTAAAAGAGACGGGATTCATTGATGAAATTCCCAATCTTTCGGTTTCTTACACCCAAATTACGTGCTATCGACGAACAGCTGTGAATCGATGCAAGGTTCAGGACTACTGTCTAGTAAGCCCGCTTTTATTAAAGATTTCTTTACCTCATATTAAAGTATATTTGTAGTTTGAAAGGCCTTCAAGCTAGTGAAATGACGCTTTTGTTAATTCGAAAATCTTGAGGTGTGCTAGTCACATTGTAACCGTTCTAAACTTGTTGATCATTCTTCTGTAATCTGCTATTCATCACGTCGTCACTGCTCGTGCCAACTCATTTGAGCCTGCAGAGAATGTCTTTAACAGAGTATTTTCCTTAATATTTTTAGTCTTACACTTTACGAGATGACTAAAAGCCTTTTTTTTTTTTTTTGCTTACACTTCATTCAATTCCTTCTATTAGCTTACACTCTCATTATATATATATCTTGTTGAAATTTTCAATCGTTCATAAAATACTTTTATTCATCCACTCAACTTCAAATACATTTTTTTTAACTTGTAGTGGATGACACACTTGATGTTAACACAGTTTTTCAAATATTAATTCAGTAATTAAATTAAATTAATTAATTTTTAGTTTTTTTTTTTTTTAGATTTAAGTTGCATATGTCTATCAATAGATGGCGCCAGATAAACTTAAAAAAAAAAATTAATGAAAATTATTTATAAAGGATTTTCTGCAATATAGTGAAAAAAAGTAGGAATTGATTTAAAATTTTTCATATATATATATTACTTGTTTTTAATGTCTTGCTCATGATATTTGTAAATGAGTCCTCTTTCTACTGATATGCATATTCATTGACTGATTGTATCAAGCCATTTCAAGACCTTCATGACCTGCCTGCTGGAAAAATTTTATTGTTGCTTAAATTTTGCTCATCTGGGTTAATATCCAATAAATTGGATACACATTTAAAACAAAAACAAATTGAATGAAAATAAATATATTTATATTTCAAAATCACAACTGAAAATAGTTACAATCTGTAACTATTTTCATCTGTTATTAAATAGTTATAGATCTGTTGCAAACATGTTACTGAATCTTTACAAATATGCCATTCTAAAAAAATGAAAGGAAAAAAAAAAAATGAAATTGTAAAGTCATATAAAAAATTAACTTAAAATCAAGTAGTTCTTAGTATTTATACTTAAGTGGTTTAAATATTCATACTGTTCTCATGTAATATGTTCTGCTTAATTTACTAATTTAACAACTAGTATTTCTAACAATAGTGTTTCTTTTACATACCTTTTCTCCACGATTGCTTCTATACCTGCAATTAAGGAGATAAATATAGCAGAAAAAAAAGCCATTACTGCTAAAAAAGCAGGGAATGATTTCATTCCAAGAAATGATGGTCTTTTATAGGGTTAATAGAAACTACTAATGAATTTTCCTGAGAATTTTTGATAGTTTTCCCCATGAAATTCGAAATAAAATTCTGAAGCATAGGAAGAGAGTGTAAACGGTTCAGTTTGATATCAAAACTCCAAGTGATTTCAACCTAAAATGAAAAACATTCCTCTTTTCAAAAAATTTTGAAAAACGTTATTAATACAAGTAGTTCTGTTAAACAAGTAGGTTTACTAAGGTCTAGTTCTTACAAAAATAAAAAATGAACAACCACACCTCTAATTATTTAATAAAAAGCATAAAATAACCTTAAAAATTTAAGAATGTGGTTCAATGAATTGTTCATTTAATTTTTTTAAACATTGTATGTTTTTTAATTTTTCTTTGTTGCAGTTAAATAATGTTCGTGATATTTACCAAAACATAGGAATTATTATTTTCATAAAAAAGCAATGCATGGCATTTATGATTAAAATAGTGTTTCTTAATTGTCCTTCAATTTTTTTTTTTTAAATTTAATAAATTACTTACTCGGCCAGCAAGAATTTCGAATTTTTTGAATATTCATGGTAATAAAAGCTTTTGCTTTGAAACTTTTCAGTTGGATTTTTAATAACGAAAGTCACATCCAACTTGGACATGGATGTTTCAAGAAATGCTAAAGACTTCCTATAAAGAAAAACAAAAGTTTATTATTAACAGATTCGTCACACTTAATTTAATTTAAATAAGGGGGGGGGGCAACCCACGGCCCGTGAGATTTATTATACTTTTACAAAATATGTTTATTTTATAATGGCCAACGTGGTAAAAACCAATGTATTAAAAAATACATTACGTTTGCATCGATATATTCAAAATTAACTGTCGAAAATATGAGAAAAATTAACTTTGATTTAAAAAAAAATATATATATAAAATAATATTATATATGACAGATATTGCCTGTTTTATGGAATATCTAATATAATAGGTTCTATGTTTCACTTTAAGTGACCTCAGTGATGTAGTGTCCTTCCCTGGATACTCATAGTTGATAATTGATAGCAGAGCAAAATAGACTCTTAGTTGAAGTAGTTAGTGCTTTTGGTTCAACTTACACCTGTGAATCATTTTTTCTAAAATGAAATTGATCAAACACAAAAAAAGCTCAAACATAACGGACACTAACCTGCAACACCAATTACAATGTGCAGATACCCAAATTGAGATTGATTTGCAAAAGCTAAGTGAAAGGGTGGAGAAACAAATATCGCATTAGTGAAATAAAAAAATTTTAATGTCTTCGTTTATATTTATATATTTTTATATTTAATTTTTAGTCTTATATTTCTTTACAATGAGCCATGTTTGACTCCTAATTTATAATATGAAAAAATTTGTATGCGTTATAATAGCGAAAATAGACACAATGGCCAATATTTATATGACTATATTTATATAAAGACTAATATTTAAATGGCAATGTAAATAATGGCTACATTTATATAATAACTGATACTTAAATAGCTATATTAATAATGACAATATTATCAAAATGACTACTATTTTAGTTAATAACCTTTCTTACCTAGGGTATCAACAGCCCAATATTTTACCGACTATAAACAGAAAGTTATTTTGTCTTTGTTATAAAAATATGTTGCTCTATCTGTTTTGACTTGTATCCGGTCACCTAGCCACCATAAATAACATGGCTAATAATATCTTGAGGGTGCGTGTTATTTGATAAAGCTATCCTCAGGATGTTAATTTCTTTTGGGATTTGACAAGTAATTCTGTTTATTTTTACTATTTTCTTTGTAGTTTTACTGATATTCTGGACAACAATTTCACATTATCTTACTATATATATATAATGGTACAATATTTCATATTATTTGTGTTACTTTATTGATCTGCCAATACAATTCGATTTTCCCTATCCTATCCTTATCCCCACACATGATTTAGCAATCGGTCATTCTTTCCTATTATAACTTTACTCCTTCCCCAACTTTGCCTCCTGCGCTCAGTTTTATTTTGACCTTCAGTACCCTAATTGTCTCTTTAGATTACGCTCTCAACACTCTTTTATTATGTAATAAAATTATTGTAATGACAAATTTTGTATTTTTTTTTTTTAGTTTTCATTAATGTTCAAGTATTTTATTAATCCCCTGTCATTCGGACGCTCTCTGTAATCCAACATGTGTTGGGATACATTAACATGTGGGCTGAAAGGTTTGTAGGCTGACACATAGATGACATAGACGACGAAAACATCAAAAACGTCCACAAAATAATTTCTAATAACCGTAAAAGTGAAGTTGATTGAGATAGCTGAGACCCTAAAGATATCAAAGGAACGAGTTGGACATATCGTGAATGAACATTTGGATATGCGAAAGCTCTGTTCAAAGTGGGTGCCGCGCGAGCTCATAATCGACCCAAAACAACAACGAATTGATGATTCTAAGCAGTGTTTGGACCATTTCAATCGTAATAAACCCGAATTACCCGTGGATGAAACATGGCTCCATCATTTCACATCGGAGTCCAATCGACAGTCAGCCGAGTGGACTGCACGTGATGAACTCTAAAACTGCTATAACTTCACTAAAAGGCTATAACTCATATACTAATAGTGAAGCAGCTGTCAAATTTATACACGTGTCTATTGAAGGTTAGGGCTAACTAAAAATCAGCCCACCTGTTAGATGCCGTATTAAAAAGAATCCACTATATTACAATGCTAATGACAAAATTTCAATAATGTTTACTTACCTGTTTCATTTACCACATGAATGGTTTCATTTCTGTACAGATGTGGACCGATTGTAGCGAGACTCGGCTCGGGTGTTTTCGGGTAAAATTTGCCCTTCACCACAAGTATTAGCAGTATAGGAATAACAAGTATAAATGCAGCGTTAATGTTGCGAAGCAATAATCGTTTTCTATACAAAATAAGTGTGGTGAATTTTCTATGAAAAATCGAAGATTTGTTTTGTCCAGTTTCTTCTTCTTTTCGAGGAATTCGAACACATTTTGCCTCATCTTCTTTTGTTTTTCCTAGAAAGTAAAAAAAAAAAAAACATTACTTCTTATGTGTAATCATACTTCAGCCTACGTAATACCGACTTCGAGTCTTTATCTTGATATGAATTTGAAAGACACGTTAAATTTTGTGATAAGAAATTGACTGTCATATTTCGATTTAGTTATATACACTCAAGAGCTAAAACATTATGACCACCTGTCAATAACGAGTTGGCCCACCTTTGGCGCGCAATACAGCTTCAACCCGCCTTGGCATGGATGCCACAAGTCCCTGGTAGATGGCCGGAGACAGATTGTACCAGATGTTTAAGCAACGGTCACGCAAATCCGAGATATTGCGAATTGGTGGTCTTTAAACTCTGAGCTGCCGTCCCAGGACATCCCAAATGTATTCTATCGGATTGCGATCCGGTGAGTTAGGCGGCCAAGACATTAACTGGAATTCAACATCATGTTCCTGGAACCACTCCAACACAATTTTAGCCTTGTGACAAGGGGTGTTGTCCTGTTGGAACATTCTATTTCCAGCTGGAAAAACAGAGGCCATGTAAGGGTGCAACTGGTCCGCAATGATGTTCAGATACCCTGTAGCATTCATGGTCTGCTCTAGCACAACCACAGGTCCCAGAGACGCCCAAGAGAACGTCCCCCAAAGCATAATACCGCCACCACCGGCCTGTGTATGGCCTACTGTCCATTGAGGGGAGCAACTGTTCGCCTGGAAGACGGCGTATCCTGACACGGCCATCGTCGTGAGGAATGAAAAACCGTGATTCACCTGACCAGGCAACTCTCTCCCACTGATCCATGGACCAGTCACGATGTTCCCGGGCCCAGCGCAAGCGCAGTTGTCGATGACGCTTGGTCAGCAAAAGCACACGAGTGGGACGTTTGCTGCGTAGCCCCATATCCAACAGTGTCTGCTGAACAGTGTGCTCCGATACTATTCTACGGGGCCCTGCATTGTATTGGGATGTCAGCTGAGCCACTGTCTGGTTCCGGTTTTTGCTTCACCATGCGAGACAGTCTCCGACGACCTTTTTCTTTGATAGCGTGTGGACGTCCAACACCATGCCGTCTACTGCTGGTTTCACCGTCATTCATCCACTTTGCATAAGTGCTAACAACTGTAGATCGCGAACAACCCACGAGTCGTTCAGTTTCGAAAATACTTTTTCGAGCCTTCGAGCCATTACAATCTGCCCTCTATCAAAGTGGCTTAGATCAGCAGCCTTTCCCATCACACACAGAAGTAAGTGAAAGAATGATTCTTCAAACTCTCCAGCAGCAGTTAAATACCACTTCCACCTGATCACGTGCCTTCCACGTCATCCAGGCGAGTTCATTGCAAAATGTAGGGGTGGTCATAATGTTTTGGCTCTTGAGTGCAAATTCATATGCAAGGAGATGCAAATTCCGACAGTGAAGTTTGCAACTCATGTTGGTTTTGGTTAAATGCACAAGCAATCAATTATATTCTTAAGCAATCAAATGTATTCATTGATTCAGCAACAGCAGCAACATTTTATATATTAGCAACATTTCATATTAGCATACATTTCATTTTTGATTCAGCAACATTTTATATATTATTTTTATTTTAGTAAAAAATGGTTCTTAGTGGGCTTAAGGCCAAAACTGTTTTTTGGAAAAACGTTATTATAAATTTAAAAAAAACAGCATTGCGAAAAGAAAAAAAAATATAACGACATAAATATATTCATTATACGAAAAAAATTATATGCATACAGCAAATAGAATATATATTATACTTGACATGCTGATACAAATTTCTACAAATGTTGAATACATTCAAATTTGAACGATTGTATTTCAATCAGATTTATAGTTTCTTTTACAAAAAAAAAGTTAAAAGAAAGCAATCGGCAAAGGCATACTTGTTTCTAAATGATATTTTATTAAAGGAAATTAATGCTGAAGTAGTTGAATGTTGCCAAAGTTATATTCAATTAATTACGTAGAAAGTCAATTGTACATAGACGTAAACTCCCCCTTTAAATAATCATTATAAAAAATCTCTTGCAATTTTTTTTAGCTAGATTTTTTTATAGTTCATCGGATTTTTAAAAGATTTTCTTCTTTGAAACTGGATATGAGTTAGCAATTTTTATATAATAAAGAGGTATACATTATAGAATACAGAAATGAGTTTACAATACAGGATTACACAACAATATATGAGGGCAATATATTACAGGACAGTAATAAGGACAATACAATACATTCTATGCTGTATTTCTAGGCAGTAACTGTAGGTAGTGAAATTAAATGTAATCTGTGCAAAAGGTATCCAGCATTGTTAAATAAAACACACAAAAATCAATGTTTTCCTCGCAATTTCTTTGTCAATGGTGCAATACAACTACGACAGCGTTTGATTCAATCCCAATTACGCTGATTTGATACGTTGATTTTGTGTGACCTTTGGTACGCTGATTAAAGTATGACCTTCAGTTCCTTCTACGAATTTTCTTTTATGACTTCAATCTGATTAAAGCGCTATCCTCGAAGTGATAATTTTATTTTTGGGAGCGGAGAAAAAAATTATATGGTATCATATCAAATGAATACAGTGTTTGAAAGATAACATTTGTTGCTTTTATGATGACTGTCTGTGAAATAACATCCAAGCTCATGAAATAATAATGTTTTCTGCTTTTGATGCTTGATTTTGAACAAGTTTGATCTCTTTTCAAATCAGTCATGTGTCGAAGCATGTGATGCCAAAAATATCAGTCATAATGTTACATATAGAATTAAAATATATGTTTACATCTTGAATCAGATCGTTAAGGATCGTATAAGGATTTTTGACCATCAACTTGTTGATTTTGTCGATGTTCTCATAGGTTGTAGCAAATGTCTACCAAAACGAGACAAATCAACTATCAACTCTAACTCTTCTTTGAATGCTTTACAAAATTCATACACTTGTGTTTTTGAAATGCCCATGTTTTGATGCCGTGGCTCTTCATTCATTCTTTTAGTCATATGGGACCATATCAGGTGAATACAATGTTTGATCGCTGATATTTGTTACTTTTTATGATGATTATGCATAGAAGCACAGGAAGTTCTGTCTTCTGCTTCCGATGTTCCTTTGGACAAGTTTGAAAATTTTTGAAATTTGATTTGAAATAAAAATTTTAAAGCATATTCTTTGCTCAACTAATTTTCCATTTTAAAAGTCGAAAGGCACTCAAAATGTTGATTTACCATAATAGCTGCTGTCACCACGCTGAGCGACAGATCGTCCTCAATTTTCTTATGTTAACTCAGTATGGTGCTACCAACGTGCAAAAAAAGTTGTTGCGATATATTTTACAAGGATATTTTAAATTATAAATTCCAGATACTTTTACACAGAATGCACTGTCGTATTTCGAAAACTACCCGAAAATCACTTTTTTTTTTCTTGTAAAAGATGTGTAATTGTTAGTTTAAAAGAAACCTTTATGATTTTAATAGTATAATAGAACACTTTTAGTGTAAAAATTACTTAAGATTAAAAAATTTCTTCTAGTAATACATTTATTTTGAAGGGCTGTTTTTTATCACGATTCCATTGCAATTTTAAAATAAAAGTACATTTCTTCTCTTAAAATATGAAATCTTACCTGAGGCAAAGTATAATATATCCTCCAAGGAAAATAAAGAAATAGTAAAGCAGTTGCATGTAATATCTTTGAAATGCTCTTCGATTTTCCTGAAGAACTCTGCACAGTGTGTCCCAATAAACGATCGTAGTTTTACATAAATTTCAGTATCCGTTGTTAAAACAATTTTGGGATTTGATGGAAGATCTTTTAATAAGGATGGTAAACATTGCTTAGCACGCAAAAAAAGACTCCGGTTTGAAAGACATCCTAAAAAAGAATTATTATGGTGGTAATTATATTTACAAATAATAATTTAGTAAAAAAATGCACTTAACTATTCTGAATTGCTAACTTTGCAAATATTTTAAGTGTGAATGAATTTTGTTACTGACTGTAAAGAAAATAATTGAAATGCAAAAATACTTGATATGATATCCTGCACTGTATGCTTTCTTTATACTCAATGGTGTGCCACAAAATTTCAATGTTCCATAATTCAGAAAAGCTATTCTATCTGCAAAAAAATAAATATGAAATGAATGTAGTTAAAAGAAACTAATTAAATGTACAGTAAGCCATAAAAAAATAAGAAACCCTTAATAACTTTGTAATTACCGTTAGATTTTCATATAAGTGGCATTATTGGAAATGGCTTAACTAACTCACTAACTCAACTAATTTGTGGAACAATGCAGTTAATTAACAAAAATAATTAACATCGTTAATTAATTACTGACTGAAAAATGTTGCATTTATGAAAATCAAAATTTTTAGCGCAATCGATTCAGCATTATGACATTAGTATGAAATAATTTTTTTTAAGAGATCTGATTAAAAGTTTGGGAAATATAAAGATTCAAAATTGACTTTCTCTAGATTAAATTAAACTTTCACATAATGAAATCTCGTGTTCTAATTAATATCTTTTTTTTTTTTAAATTTTGGCAACAGTCGAAAGATACTTTTCTTTTTCCAAATTAAAAACATAAATTTTGGGAATATTTTTTAAAAATTAAATGATAAATACTATTATGATAAAATAATGATAAAATAACAAAGTAATATTTTTATGCTGTAGGCCTTCTAGTGTCGTCGACCCTTAAAATATGACTTGTTTTGAAATTATTATGTAATACTTACAAGATATTTAAGAAAATGGGATTCTTTACAAAGTTTCAAATAAAATTATTATCAAATGAGATTATACTAATGCTGCTGGCGGGAGTTCGAAATGTGGAAACTTGATAAGGAAATAATCCTTTACTGTAAGTTTTTAATCTTTTAAATGAAATTATTTATGCAATTAATTGATTTCCGTATTTAAAAAATGTATATGATAAACATTTACGTATAAAAAAACTTTTTTTCATATATATATATAATTTAGTTAAGGCTTCTTAAACACTCCAAGAAACAAGTAATATAAAAAATGTATAATCAATTCCTACTTTTTTTTTTTCACTCAATTGCAGAAAGTCCTTTATAAATAGTTTTCAAAGTTTATCTGGCGCCATCTATTGGTAGATATATGCAACTCAACTCTAAAAAAAAACTAAAATTAATTAATTAAATTTAATTACTGAATTAATATTTGAAAAACTGTATTAAAATCAAGCGTCATCCACTACAAGATCAGATAAATTTTTTTAAACTTGAGTGGAGAAATAACAAGTATTTTATGAACGATTGAAAATTTGAACAAGATATAAATAGGGTGAGTGTGAGCTAATAGAAGGAATTGAAAAAGTAGCAGAAACGAGTTGTAATATAGTTGCGAGAATCTCAATAAATCTGCAGTGAGGATAGGCTATTCCATTGAGGGCATCATGATGAAACACCGATCATGATGAAGAATGTGTTGAAAAGAGTGAGGCTGGCGGAGACCCTATGCATTCGACGGCTTCCAAACAGCTACGACGAATTCAGCAAGACGGGGTTGAAAGCAATAGCGGTCTTTAAAAAATACCGATTCTAATGGTTTTGATCATCTCTTTGAAAAGCTTTTCATATCTGAGGGACTATCTTCAAATTAAATTTTTATTTGAGAGACCCTCAATGCTTCGTTGCGCATAGTTAAAAATTGAGACTAAAACTTTATGGCTTCGTTCAAAATCATTCGCTGTGGTGGGAAATTTTTGATTTATGTTAATTGTATATCCCACTATTTCTTATAAATGATAAAACGGTTAACATTGGTTGCTTGTTACTTGATCTGCAATTGCTATTTTGGATGCCATATGCTACTATTTGTATTCCTGAAGTAATATGCTTATTTTTAATGTTATTTGTAATGTTTAACAAGTATAACAACTATGTAAATAAATATAGAATAATTTTATTTAGTTCAGAATAACTCTTATTGCCTATAATATAAATAGACATTTTTATTTTAAATATTTATTTCACGTGTATGTATTCATGTACATTGTAAATTAGTGTTAACAAAGATTACTTTATGGGTTATTGCGGATCATAACGTAAGAGATTTTCTTTGTAATGTTTTGACGTATTGGGCTAATGAATATTTGCGAAATTTGAGTGCTTTTGATGATTTGAAAATTTGGGGAAGTATGCTTCAGCAAGTATACGCATGTTATCAGTATCGCAATGTCTATGCTGGGTATGGCAGCAATAAATCTGCAAGCCTTAACATCCTTTCATCAAATTCGAGATTTCAAGGAGAATATAACTGCCTCATCGTTTTCCAAGATGCTTCTTAGTATTGTTGTTCGAAATTTTGGTATCACAATTTAAGTGCAGTCTACAATAATCTCCTTAATGCTAAATCGTTTACACTGAATGTAAGGTAGAATCTTCTGCGTAATTAATGGCAAATGATTTAAAGTGAAAGTACTGGCATTAAAAAATAAATATAAATTCCAATTTTGTAAATGCAAATCACAGCTCAACAATATGTGGCTGTCAATAGAAACTTCTTAATAATATCTAGGAAGATATTGTCAATATAGATAAGTGTTTATTGAATCTTTAAATATACTAGCGATTCACAGTATTAGGGCTGTCGTTAAATTTATAATGCTACAATAAGGCTGTTTTCCTTCTATTAGCTCACACTCTCCCTATATATATCTTGTTCAAATTTTTCAATCATTAATGAAATGTTTTTATTCATTCACTCAAGTTCAAATACATTTTTTTGAACTTGTAGTGGATGACACTTGATGTTAATACAGTTTATTCAAATATTAATTCATCAATTATATTTAATTCATTAATTTTAGTTTTTTTTTTAGATTTAAGTTGCATATATCTACCAATAGATGGTGCCAGATAAACTTAAAAAAAAGGAATGAAAATTATTTATAAAGGACTTTTCTGCAATATAGTGAAAAAAAAAAGTAGGAATTGACATTAAAAATTTTTTTTTATATTACTTGTTTAGGAAGTTTATGAATAAGACGAATATAAGCTCACATCAACGACTAAACATAAACATACCTGAGAGAAGTTCAGCTTCATCCATGTGATGAGTGATGAAAACAACTGCACGACCCGCCTTTGCATAATCCTGCAACACATTCCACAGTAGTTTTCGCGCTTTGGGGCTCATACCACTACTTGGCTCATCTAATAGAAGAACCTACAATATTCAATAGAACAGTAAAAATAAAAATGTAGTAATACATAATGATGAATTAAATATATAAATATATATGTGTGGAAAAATTATTCTATATTAAAATCTCTAAATAAAACATACCAAATAACTAAACAAAATATATCAAAGAACTTTTTGGAACAAAGGCAAATTAAGAACACAACCACGTAAACTTCAAACTAATAACCATTACTTTGTGTTATTTGGTTATCAATCTTGTAAAAAAATAATAATTTCACAGAAAAAAAAAATTGTAAGCTTACTATATTAAATATATATATATATATATATATATATTATATTTTGTGTATTATAAAAATTTTACACCCAAATGTTTACTAGGAAATAATTGTGTGTATATATATATATATATATATATATATATTGGCCCTGAGATAAGTTTACGTATTCTTGTGGGCGTTGCTAAGCCAGCAGAAGGTATAAAAGTCCGCATCGAGCAGTTCATCTCATTCCACTCTTCAACACAGTTGCAGATTTTAGTGCATTTTTTAATAATCTTGTTGTTTCTTGCTGGTTGTTAGGTGAAAGGAGTGAACATCATCGTTTAGACGAAGGTATGAGGTGGAGAATTGTGGGTAGACTTGAGGCAGGCCAGTCCCAAACTCAGGTTGCTAGGGAATTGGATATAACATCAAGCGTCATTCCCAATTTGTGGAGTCAATTTAAAACTAGTGGGACAGTATGCAGACGACCAAGACAAGGTCGCCCGAGGGCTACAACGGCCAATGAAGACCGGTATTTGTTCCTTTCAGCTAAGCGTCAGAGGACGGCTACAGCCACCAATTGTCTAGGGGCCTCGCGGCTGCTACAGGACATCAATTTCGAGTAAGACAGTTTCCAGGAGACTTCATGAAAGAGGGCTGTATGCCAGGAAGCCCGATATTTGCATCCCACTCCCTCCCTCCCACAAAAAGAGCGCGTGCAGAATGATGCAGACAACATCAAAATTGGACACAGCTTCAATGGGCTAATGTTCTCTTCACCGATGAGTCCAGATTCTGTCTACAACCTGATTCTGGACGGTTATTGATATGGAGGGAACCTGGAACCCGATACCATCCTAGCAACATTATCGAAAGGGACCATTATGCCGGTGGAGGAGTCATGGTTTGGGCAGGATCATGCAAGATACCCGCACACCACTCTATGTGTTTGACAATGGTTCCGTGAATGCCGAGAGGTACAGGCAGGAGGTCCTAGAGCCCTATGTGCGTCTTTTCAGGGGCGCTGTTGGCCCTGAGTTCATTTTTATGGACGACAATGCGCGACCACATAGGGCTCTCATGGTTGATGAGTATCTGGAAAGCGAGGATATTCAACGAATGGATTGGCCAGCCAAATCCCCTGACCTGAATCCTATTGAACATGCTTGGGATGCTCTTGGGAGAGCTATTGTGATGCGCCAACCTCTCCCCAGAACCATTCTGAAGTTAAAAATTGCTCTGGTGGAAGAATGGGAGGGTCTTCCACAAGCCCTCCTTAACTCCCTTATTAACAGCATGCATACTCGTTGTGCATGCTGTCTGTCTGTCAGGGGTGACCATACACCATACTAGAGGCAACACACACTGTACAAGCCTAACTTTTATTGTCATCTTTTATCCTTAAGTTCAGACTACATTGGATTTATTGGTAATAGGTCATGTCAGTGAATGGCACTTTCATTTTTGTTTTGCATGCTTTATAATCACGTAATAAGCTATATCCATACCAAATTTCATTTATTTATATTCATTATTTTTTCAGATATTTGGGAAAATGTCTTCCATCTCTTAATTTTGTCCACCAGTGTATATAAACATTAAAATTGAGAAAAAAAAACATTTAAAATTAGCAATTCGATTAATATCAATGATTAACATCTTTAAACTAACTTGCAACACATCTTTAAAAATCACCAAATGTTTAGCATAAATCAATAGAGTACTTTTAAATCAAAAACTTGATTTTTTTAACATTGATTTTATCCAATAAAACTTTTTTTTTATCTTATCAACATCGACTTTTTCCAAAACAAATACATGAATTTCTACTGAATATTACAGTATACTAGTATTCCTTGATAATTTTAATGTTTTCAACAATATAATAAAGTATACGTAAAGTACAAAATGCATTAAAATAATATCAAAAAGTAACAAATTAAATAGTAAATAAAATAATATAATCATAAAAGAAATTAAATTAAATAAATAAATTTAATAGCAATTAAAACAATATAGTTACAAATGAAATTAAATTAAATAGTAAAATTAAATTATATAGCAATTTCAAATATATTTCAATAATATAAAATCAATGTAGAAAAATATCTATATACATCAATATAGAAAATTTTAATAATAGCAAATATAAAAGTAAATAAAAAATATTTCAACATTTTCTGTGTTCTTTCAACAGATAACAAATTAAATTTTCTTACGTCTGGTTCGCCAATCGCAGCAATAGCTACACAAAGCTTTCTCTTTTGGTCTGTATTCAGCTTTATACTCAACGTGGATGAACATGATGTAAGATCTAGTTCTTCCATCCAATTGTGGACCTGTAAAAAATAAGACAAAATAATTCAAAAGATATAATTTTAGAGGTGTTTTTTTAACTAAGATGTTATATATCTTCCTAGTTTTTGCTTTGAAAATATGCATTTTCTGTTTGTTCCATTTTTGGTCTTACAGTCATTGCTTTGAAAAATGAGTATATTCATTAGATATTAAGTCAAAGGATTTGCATAGGCAAACGGATTGTCAATACGCTTCCACGTTTTCTTCATTACAACACACACAACAATGAATTGCATTTATTTTATTACATTAATATTATTTTTTTCCTTTAATGGGTATAATACAGCAACCCTACTGTAGTTGTTGGTTTTGTTACAAGATCTGTCGAATTTATGGAGAATGGCCTCAGATAAATGAAAATATCATATCAATATTATGGAATGAAAACATTATGGCAATATTATGAACTGGAAAGTATTACGGCAATATTATGGAATGAAAATATTATGGCAATATTATGAAATGAAACTATTATGGCAATATTATTGAATGAAACTATTATGACGCCTTAATGCTTTTTAGGAAACTGTGCTGATCTGCACAAGTTGTGATGCCTTTTATCTTAAGGGTTTACAAGTTCAATGGATTCATGAGCCCATTATAGGTAGAGAGAAGGCATTATAAGGTAAAAAAATACTTTACATATCTATTTCATCCTCTAATTATATGTATATCTTATCTTATTATGTAAAATCACTGTAGCCGCATCATGTATTCAACAAATAATTTTAATTGTGTTATTAATAGAATAATATAATCCGCTTCCTGAAGATTACTAGCACATTTTTATATAAAATTAGGAGACACTATGAAAATTATAAACAGAAGTCATCTATCACATTTTTGTACTGAAGATATATTAGTAAATGTTTTGTTTCACTTGTGTATATGGACCTGTGGAAATGTACTCAGCTAACATACCATACAGCTTCGATTCGTACAATGGCTACATCAGTTGCCATGCCTGTTTTTCAAAAAAAGGAAAGACTCGATTATGATTATGATATTGTATGTAAGCATCTTGTATCCACAATTAGGCTGCCTGGGAAGGAGGTATCTACTTGGCTTATAAATCCTTAAAGTCAGGTTTGAAAAAAAATTTAATACACTCAAAGCTCTCAGAACTCATTGTTAATTTAACTTTTACATTAGATTTATCAAAAGATAGTATATAGGTTGTATGAGATTTGTTTTCCCCAAATGTATATTTTTATCAATACATTTAATAAACAGCACCAATAGCATGATAATTTTAAGATAAATAATGAAAAAACTATCATTTAGTTCGAATGATAACTATTCAGATAATATAATGAATATAACTGAAATTACTTTTTCAAATATATATAATTTTGATGCAAATATTTATTTTTTATTAAATATAAATTTGTATGCAACTCAAAATTTATTTATTAATTTTCATAAAAAAATTAAAATTCTATTTGCTCCTATGTTTACTGTCTACCAAATCACAAGAAGAATTAAGAAATATAGTACACGTAGCGATAAACGTAACGTACGTTCTTCTTAAATTATAAAAATCGTACATCAATTGTTCCCCTTTGGTGACCTCTAAGAATGGTGATAAACGGTTTAAGGATCCTATTTGGAGAGGTTAGGGGCAGAAACAAGCCATGGTTTTGATAGGCCACCTCGTATGAAAACTCCTCCATCCTTTTTTTTATATCATACATTATATGAATAACAAAAAAAATTATAACAGAACATACAGTACTTTCCACATTTTTCTTTTTTTTTTCGATTTCGTCATCGTAAACAACATTCAAAATGTTTGATAATAGAAAGAATTTAGGTACTATAATGATATATTTTGGAAATTTAACGATGAATTTTAGCGTAATAGCAATGAATTTTGGCACAATAGTGATTTAGCAATCAACTTTGGTGTAATGGAGATTTAGCATAATTAACATTAACATTTAGCATAACTATAACTGAGGTCAGCCAATTCATTTGTTTTCTTACCGATTTATCAAACTAGCAATCAATTTGACACCAGGGCTACATGAATCGGTAAAACTCTAGAATCCTGGGATGAAATCTAGAATACTGTACCCCCGAGAAAGTCGCCGAGAATATTTCTCCAATTTCTTTAGGGTTAAAATACTCTAAAGGAATTTGTATCTTCTTCTTTTTCGGAACAATATAATATTTTTTACTTTGATAATTATTTGCAGAATTTTTTTAGTTATAGTAAATAAAGAACATGGTTAAAATCTAGAATATTGCAACCCTGATTATTTCGCCAATTTTCCACCAATTTTTTAGGATTCCAATACTGTAATTAGAGGAATTCGTGGCTTCATTTTCCGAACAATATAATGGCTATTTTATTGCTACTTCGATAATTAGTTGCAGAATTCTTATTTGCAGTAAATAATAACAGAAATATATATTCTTTTAAATAAGTATTCGGATAACTTATTGATTATTCCGAGTTTATTCTTATAACGTACATCTGTCGCTGATACAGAACATAAACAATTTTTATAGTGTTGCCACTCATGAAAATAAGAAACAAACAAGAAAAACGATTTTATAATTTATTAATAACTTATAATTTATTCTAAAATAATTGATTTCTTTTTAAAGATGCTTGTTTAGTTAGGATTTTGTGGCAACCGTAATTAGAATTCGCCCGGAATTTTTGAACCTTGAACTTTTTAGAACGTTAGTTATCGTTACAATTTAAATTTTTAATAATTAAAATGAATTAATAATAATAAAATAATTTCTAAATTTTCAGAACCTTACAATATAAATTTTCCTGTGAATTTGTGCTGTTTTTAAGTATTCCATATTCATTTCCTATGGCTATGCAACTACAAGAATGGACGAAATGTCCTCTGCATGCTTATTTTTTTTTTTACGAATTAAATAAATTTGGTGCGAATGTAGTGCTTAAGTATTGCATGGAAATTAAATTAATATTTTTTAGTGATAAAAATTTGGCGATAAAACATTAACTTTTGGCCTAAAAGCAAAAACAATTCGCTTAATGAAAAAATTTGGCGATAAAGAACTTCAAGTAACAAAATTTGTTTAGTGAAAAAAGTTTGGCGATAAAGCTAAAAATGTTGATTATAAAAGCATTTCAAAGATTAAAATTTTGGCAGGTAGTGATAAATTTGGCGTTAAAGCGATAAACTTTGGCTTCAAAGTCCTTTCAGGAATAAACTTTGACGTAATAGCTATTTGGCTACTAATGTTGGCGTAAACTATTGGTTGTTAATACGAAATATATAAGAACCGTAAAATGTTGGCTGTTTGGCTATATATTTTTGGCGAAATGGCAATTTACAATGATACCGAACTTCAGCAGCCATTTTATTTGTTTACTTGGAGATTTGGCAACCCAGTGAAGGATTTTGGCGTAATATCATTTTACCGCGCAAACTACCTGGACCATAACCGACTTGACGATGTGTTTGGCACAAAGGGTAAAAATTCTAGGGTACTTACGTATTAACGCCACCACAGCTACAGATTTGGAGGTTTTTAAGTGGCGCCAATCTAGACTTAAAATTTTTGTGACAAATCATAAAATATATAAACACTTTATTTAAAATCAAAACACTTTCAAAATTCAAAACACTTTATTTAAAAACAAAGTAGTCAATCGGATTTCGGTGGAAAATTTGCCGATATAGAGTTTAACATAGATTCAAAACAGTCTATTTTGGCGCATTGGCAGCTCTTTATTGGCGCATTAGCGCAACTTCTGCTGCGGTGGCGTTAATACGTAAGTACCAATTCTAGATTTTAATCCATTCATTAACTGTAAAATTAAATAAAACTCAAAATGTATTTTTTTAATTTTCAAAAATTAAAAAAATTAATTTGATCGCTATGTTTATTATCTGAAAACCACGGGAATAATTAAAATATAAAAAGCACATTATGATAAACGAGACTGCCATAATCTTATGAAACGCTAATAGACATAGTACATAATCGCCATATTACATTTTGAAAATCATCGATGGTTTGGCAATTCGGCGAAATTGCAGTCCTAAAAATAAGGTCGTTCCGGGAAATTTATTACAAAAATAAAAAAAAATGATTTACAAAAATGAGGAGATGTCCAAATGAAGTGCACCGGTTACAGTTATCACTTTTTGAGCCATGTTGCCACTCGCCAGCTTGTCGAAAAATTCATTTTTATGGGATGTTTTTCATAGTCAACTTGGCGAAAAATTGTCAAACTATGTAATACATAAACAGTAATTATAACTGGAGCACACCATTTGGACATCTCCCCATAAAAATAAACACTAAACTGATTCTGATTAGAAGGGCAAAAAAAAAATCACATTTGGTATATTAAAGCACATTTAGCAAATAAAAAGAAGCCAAATACCAGGCACTTAAACAACAACAAAGTTTCCAAATAAAGCGACTTTAACATATAATTCATTACTCAGATTATAGTATTAATAACCACAAAATCAAGTACAGTATTTTAGTTTTATTTGATTACACACTAAATATTATAAATCTTTTGTAAACTAATTCATACAGTGTCATTTTTTGCGACTCTTTAAAAGTAGATTCGATCTTTGACCTGTTACAACTTCATATTTCTTCGTTGCGCTTATGCCACCAACCTCAGCATGCTTAGACACTCCATTTTTCAGCACAGCAGACGCAGCTGTCTGGATATCTAAAGATGTGAAAGTCTTGTATCCGGCTCTTATCCTTATTCTCTTTGCAACCATTGCTAGATCCCCGAATATAGTGAATAGCATGCGATCCATTATTTCTAAAGCATCTATTGAAATGCTGGCGTCACCTTTCTTGTCTACGTCTCTTAGAGTTTTACGTATGAAGTAGTGAAAATTGCTATTATTTACATACTGCAATTCTCTCCGTAGTGTATCTTTTTCTTGCCCATCTTGAATAACAATAGGATATCTTAAAATTTAGGGAAATAATTTAAATAATTAATGAAAATAATTTAAAATAGTATGATATAATACATTTTCCTAAAAATATGTCGAGAAAAAAATTTAAATTTTAAAAGTGTAAAATTCTTCACGAGGTCATAATCGGTTTACAACCTCGTGTGTTAAATCATGATACATGATGTTTTAACTACAGCTATACAAAATTAATATCATCAATTAACATTGCCCCAAAGCATCTGATTTTAATATATGACGTCACAACTTTCGATTTTAGTATACGTTAACACAATTTTCGGAAGGATCTGTCTTCACTTCAATACCCATCGGTGGTCTGTTCTCAGTACACATAAGTGCTACATGAGGCCACCGATGCTAAAAAATTAGCACAATTTAAAATTCCGTTTATAACTGCTTGTAATTGTTAGTTGTTAGGGAGGTCATGATCCAATATGCACTGTAGAGCCGGGGAGTTATTTACTTAGTCGCCATGTCTTCGTTGACACGTTTGCCCTAGGCCTTATGATATGATCTCAAACTTACGAGCGATGTAGGAACTAGGATCTACTACATAGCTAATCACACATTCAATGTCCCGTTTTGCTCCATTGGGTACTTGCGTATTAACGCCACCGCAGCAGAAGTTGCGCTAATGCGCCAATAAAGACCTGCCAATGCGCCAAAATAGAGACTGTTTTGAATCTATGTTGAACTTTATATCGGCCCATTTTCCACCGAAATCCGATTGACTACTTGGTTTTTAAATAAAGTATTTTGAATTTCGAAAATGTTTTGATTTTAAATAAAGTTCTTTATATATTTTATGATTTGTCAAAAAAATTTTAAGTATAGATTGGCGCCACTTAAAAACCGCCAAATCTGTAGCTGCGGTGGCGTTAATACGTAAGTACCCATCATTGACATGCATAAGTTAAAGATGAAGGTATTCATTATACTACATGAATATGTAGTCGTAATTGTGTTTAAGTTTTAAATTTGTAACTCATTCGATAAAAATTTTTATTATATTCATTAACTGTAAAATTAAATAACTCAAAATGTATTTTTTAATTTACAAAATTAATTTATTAGTCAATTTTACTATCTGCCAAACCCCAGAAAAATTAAAATATAAAGTGCACAAAATGGTAAACGAGGCAGCTACATTCTGCAGAAACGTTTATAAACATAATACGTCATTTGTACATTATAACCATATCACATTTCGTAATTCATGGAAAGTTTGGCGACTTGGCGATATTGCAGTCCTAAAATAAGGTCATTCTGGGAAACTTTTTGCAAAAAAAAAGGTCAAATACATTGCAAAAAAATAAAGACTAAACTGGATTCCGATTAAAAGGGAAACGATAAAATCGCATCTGGTATATTAAAACATACATTAAAACTACAACAGAGTTTCCAAAAATAGTATTACTTGGCCATATAATTTCTTACTCAATTTATATTTAAACAACCTTAAAAAATCTATACAGAAATCCTGTTTTAGGTTTATTTGATTTCTCATTAAATATTATTCAAGCTTTTAAACAAATTCATTCTCGTCCATGTCATTTAGTGCGATTCTTTCAACGTAGATTCGATCTTTCACCTGTGACAATTTCAAAGTTCTTTGTTGCTGCTATGCCTCCAATCTCAGCATGCTTAGACACTCCATTTTTCAGCACGGCCTTCACAGCTGTCTGAATGTCTGAAGAGGATAAAGATTCGCCTCTGAATTTCATCATACTTCGCTTTGCAACTGTTGCTATTTCGTTAAACATACTGAATATCATGCCATCGATTATTTCCAAAACATCTTTTGAAATGCTGGCGTCACCTTGTTTGTCTATATCTTTTAGAACTTTGCGTATGAAGTAGTGAAAATTGCTGTTCTCTACATACTCAATTCTCTCTGTAGTCTGTCTTTCTTCCCCATCTTGTATAATAATTGAATAACTTAAAATTTAACGAATATGTTCTGAAAATAATTTAAAGCTGACTGATCTAATATGTTTTCCTACGTTTCTGTTGGGAAAAAATTTAAAAGTGTAAATACTTCACGAGGTCATAATCGGTTTACATACCTCGTGTAATAAATCACGATACATGATGTTTTAACTAATTGATAGATATTAATATATTCAAAATTGGTATTCCATCAATTCAAACACTGTCTCAAAACATTTGATTTTTAACAGCTAAATGATATATGACGTCACAACTTTCGATTTTAGTATTCATTAATAAAATTTTTGAAAGGATCTGTCTTCCCTTCAACACCCATACAGTGGGCTGTTCTTAGTACACATAAGTGCTACGTAAGGCCACATATGCTAAAAAATTAGCACAATTTAAGCGTTCCGTTTATAACTGCTTAATAATGTTGTTGTTCTAATTCAGCTGGCAACACAGACAGTTAATCTTCATGCCATAAGCAAGGGCTGCACTGCTGTTACTCATTTAGCACTACCCAGGAAGCATTTGTAGCTTGAAGAAGATATGCTGTGGATAGATATGAGAGTAATACTACCCCACAACACTCTACGATCCTATTATACCAGGAATTACGGTATAAAGCGGAGTTCCGAACCACTACAAACATTCCTGGCACAGCAGGGATTCGAACCCTGATGCCTGCTAATCTATATGAGGTCATACAATATTTGTTATTAATTTATTGTCTGTTCAAAACCAATATTATTTTATTTTTAATCACTTGATCTTAATTATGGTGGCTTTTTTTTTTTGTTTATCGCTTCACGAGGCAATTTCATTATCTCAAATTTGGTGAGGCATTTAAAAATATTTTAAATGCACAATATAAAGTACAATTTTGTAATTCATGTTGTCTTCTGAAATCTTCTTCATTTTAAATTTTAAGTCAAAGATTTATATAATATGGTTTAAAAATGCGCCAAACATGGTAACCAAAGTTTCTTGTACTGTTTGTAATTTACCTCACAATAGCAACCCGTTACATGGCAGATTTTTGGCGAAAAGAATTTTTGACGCCTTTCCCAGCCGCCCCTGTTCTGCGATTTTACCATATTAAAAAATTTAAGAATAATAAACATTAAAGAATTGTGGGTTGAAATCTAGAATACTGTACCCCTGAGGGGTTGTCAATCTTGCAAAGCGGAATATTTCGCCAATTTCTTTGGGGTTACAATATTCTAGAGGAATTCTTAACTTTTCTTTTCCCTAACAATATCATGATTATTCATTTCTACTTTGATAGTTATTTGCAGTACTTTTTTAGTTATAGTAAATAAAAACATAAATCTATATTCTTTTACGTTAAATATTCATTTCGTGAAATTATTGATTATTCTTATAACGATTAACGAACTTAGATTGTTCTTATAACGTATGTTTACAGTATAGAAAAAAATTTTATGATATTGCCACTCATGAAAATACGAAACAAACAAGAAAAAACGATTTTTTGAATTTATTATAACTATTTTCTTTTAATTCTGTTGAAATAACTAATGTTTTATAATAACCGTTATTTGAATTTGCGCGAAAAAAAATTTTTATTTTTTTATTTTTAGAACGTCAGTTCACAGCGAAACCATCGATCGAATGTTTCTTTTTAATGCTGTGAACATAGTTAAGGTTTTAAGGCAACCATTATTTGAATTCGCGCTGAAAAATGTAACTTTTTAATTTTAGAACGTTAGTTTACAAAAAAAGAAAAAGGCCATTAGAACGCATTATGATGTTCTTTTTTGATGTTTTCCATGATGTCCTTTTTGTTTTCTTAATTAATTTGATAAGAATAGGTACGTACAGGTCTTAGTAAGGCTATAAAAGATCACTTTCGCCTTCAGAATAAAATGTAAGTTATTCTTTGATTTCTTTACTTTTCTTTTTCCTTTTTAAATAATTTTCTTTCATCATTTGAATTCTGCATCGTAAACAACATGAAATATTTTTTGACAATAAAAAAATGGCAATATTAGTAAATAATTTTAGCATAATTTTATCAAAACAGCGATTATTATTTTTATCTAAATGACACATTTATGTGAGTCAGCAAAACATAATTCCACATAATAATTTGGCGATAAAGTGATTAAATTTGGTTTAAAAGCAATTTAGGAATAAAATTTTGGCAAAATAATGATGTATATAGGAGTTAAAGCGCAATATGTGGCATAAAGAACACATTAAAATTTTATATAATAGTGGTAAAATTTGGCGATAAATTGATATAAAAATGTCGTAAATGCTAGAGATAATTTTTTTAGTGAAAAAAATTTGGCGATAAAGCATTAACTTTTGCCATAAAAGCAAAAAAAAAAAAAACTTTCTTAGCGAAAAACAATAAATGTTGGAGATAAAGCATTTCAAGGATTAAAATTTTGGCAGGATAATGATAATATTTGGCGTGAAAGCGATAAACTTTGGCTTAAAAGCATTTTCAGGAATAAACTTTGGGGTCATAGCTGTTTGGCTACTAATATTGGCGTAATAGCACATTTGGGTGATTAATTTTGGCGAAATAGCGTTTTACGATGACACCGAACTTTGGTAGCAATTTTGTTTGTTTATTTGGAGATTTGGCATCCTAGTGAAGGATTTTGGCGTAATATCATTTACCGCGAAAAACTACCTGGTGCATTCATTACTATACTTACTTTGCAACCTGGTGATGTACTTGGCACAAAGGGTACAGTATTCTAGATTATTACCGAATTGTGTTATTGATAATTGTTTTAGGCAAATTTCGAGGCAGGAGATGTTTTCTTTTTTACGGGGTACGCGTATCAGCCCTACGCTTAACCTCTACTGTCATATTAGGCTGGGACCTACGGTTTAAAGTGGATTCCGAACTACTACAAACATCCATGGCACCGGCGGAACTCGGAACGGAAACCTGTGGCACCAAACTACAAAGCGTTAGTCACTCAGCCTATTTCAAATTATGAAAAAAATGCTTTCATTGTTTAACTATGTAATGTAAAATAGGAGAATAGTAATTATTCCAAGAAGACTAAGAATTATTTTAATTTTTCGGACATACTTTTTATAATCTTTAAATAATGTAAAAAAATCATGTACTTGCTTCCAGTTCCTGTGAGAGCTAACAGTTGAGATAAAAACAAAGTATTAAAAATAATTAAAAAATAAACGGTTATCTAATTCTTTGTAAAAATGTATAAAATCTCCAGTCGATATTATTCTGCAAGAATTCAAGAGGAAGATCAATGAAAATATTAAAAAAAAAAACAATTTATATTAAATAAATAATCGATTCATACATAACAAAGTAAAGAATTTGAAATGTTTTTATGGGTTTTTCTTTTATAATTTTCTGAAAAATTATTTTGGTACAAAAAAAGAAGTATGATCAAGAAATAACAATGACGAAATTACCCTGGTTGATTGTAAATGGAAATTTTTATAAATTTATCATGCTTTTAAGTGTATGGTGTTTGTGGATTGTTAATCATGAACTTTTTAATTAAATACGAAATCTTCAGAGTTTAGTATCGTAACGAACTAATAACCTAAGGCTGTAAATTAATATACAGTTCAATTAAAATTAATGCGTTGTTAATATTTTAATAATTAAAAACCTTTCATTGAGAAATCATTAAACAGAATGTGTTAATTAAATTTATTTCTATATATATTATAGACTATGCATATAGTGCATATAGTCTATAATATATAATTAATATATACTAATATACTAATATATATATAATATATACTAATATATATATAATATATACTAATTATAGACTATATAATATAGTCTATAATATATATAGTCTTAATGTTAAATTACAAAAAAAAAAATACGTTTCGTAATACGTATTGTGACACACATAATTACAAAAAAGAAAAAATTCAGTTTAACTTTAAGAGAGTTGTATGTTGTATTTTGCATGTTTTGCTATATGTCGCTTTAGAAATTTTAATTTCTTCTATTATACAGAAACATTTGCGCACTGTCATTCTCCATAAAAATAATATGATGAAAGTTTCGTTAAAATTGATCAATAGCCAAACTATTTTATTGAATACAAATATTATGTTCCATAAGTATTAATGTTGAATAAAAAATGCTCCTTCACAGTAGTATTCTGACCCAATAAAATGAAATATATACCATTTTTTCAGTTTCGAATGTGGGGAAATTGTATAATAGGGGCCATAGGGTTTTAGTGTCAAAAAATACTGTCGCCAAAGTGCGCCAGATAACATGTTGTGATTTTCAGTGTAGCGAATTGCACACAGTAACTAGAAACCCAATACATTACCACACATTACCCAATACGTTACCACATTACAATACCACATTTGGCCTGCTTTATCAGCCGAAATTTCGCCACATCCCAAAGGCGGGACAGGGTTTTGCGATTTGGCCTCGAATGTTGCCATTTCTTATTATTGAAAACATAAATATGGAATTCTATTGATGATTTATCAAAGCAACATCCCAGAAAAAAACACAAAGTATGTTTGACAGTTTTTATAAATTTCTAGAAATTTCTCAAAAATAGTTTCTTATTACTTAAGCCGCAAAAATTAAGAAGATACACTTATTTTACAAAAATCTTATCTCCTCACCTACCTTCTGTTTCAATGTTTGCTCCGGAAGTCCTTTCAATCTTCCATATAACAACAGATGGTCAGTCACATCAAAATTTTGTGTAAAATATTTTCTTGGGGCAAACACCCGTCTTTAAAGAAGGTTTCTTAAATATAGAACCTGTATTCTTGACACAGCATTGCTGATGATCTTCATGAGAGTAGTTTTGCCTGCTCCGTTCGAACCTAACAGACAGGTCACTCTTGACCAGTATATATAGTGAGTGACACTTCTAAAATTGAAAATAGTGAATGAAATAATAATTTAATACTAAATAAGAGTGACCGAATAAATATAAATATAGAAAATTTTAATTTTACTTCATTAAACCTTTTAAGCTTCTACTTTAAATTGAGACTAATTTAATCCGTGAGCAAGATTACCTTCCATGAAAGGACTAAAAATCCTCCAGAACAAATAAAGGCCGTAGACAAAAGAAATTATTAATAAAAAATTTATTTTGTCTCTTCAAAATAGTCGTGATTGAGTACACAATACAACAGTAATAACTTTATGTCCATACAAAGGCTAATTGAGGTATGTCCTTTCTGAAAAATTCTTTTATGGTTATTTTTCCTTTACAAAGTCAAAAGAAGTGATAATGTGGCGAAATCGCGAAACAGAGGCAATTGGTATTTGGCGACTTTTTTTGTAGCGGCAACTGAGCGATAAGTCGACAAATATGGTAATTCGGGTTTCTTGAAATTCACTCTCTTAAATTGCAATCTGTTATTTGACGGACTTGATAAAAACAATTTTTTGACGCCAAATTCCAACACCCCTATTTCGCGATTTTACCGATAATTTTAACTTTGAATAGGAAAAATGTCACCATGTTAATAAATAAAGTGCTGGGTCTCATTCAATGGTGAGTCCTTATGACATAAAAGATCATGGTCTAAATATTTTCCAGCTGCATTAGAGAAAAAAAAAGATTAAAGATACTGAAATATGCTCGGCAAATTTCAACTTAACATGTGTGAATATTCAAGAATGGATGAATAATCTCAGGAAATGTCAAGTTTTAATAATACAAGAGATATATGAAACAACTGATTGGAATACTATAAGAATAGTCAAATTCAATAGCAACATGAATATAGCAATGTTGAATAGATCAAGAACGTCATGAAGAACGAATTGTTCAAAAATAAAGAATATTCAAAAGTAAGATAAATGTAGTCGTAAATGAAGAATGAAGCATTTCAAATTCCGTAAGAAACGTTATCACAAAAAAAATGCATCAAGTTTGAACATTCTAGTTGTAAATGAAGAATGACGTATTCCAAATTCTGCTAGAAACGTTATATTTAGCCAAAAGAAATGTATCAAAGTTTGAAAATTCTAGGCATAAATGAAGAAGGAAGTATTCCAAATACAATATGAAGCACTATAAATCTAATAGGCACCGAAAACTTCCAAAAGTGATAAATATAAAACTTCAAGAAGAAGGAATTGATCAACGCACTGTGAGTCTTTATAGTCATTGAAACACAAATGTTTAAAATTCCAACCCAAAACATGAAAAGTAATTCAAAAACCATACTACAAAACACTTCATCAAAAGCGAAATTCTCCAGAAACCATAACAATCCAGTACCATTTTCCACCAAAATTTGCAATGGAGTTTTATTGGTTTAACCCTCATTTTCGGATAAACGGACTCCTAACCAGAACAACATCATACTCACACATGATAAAAAAAAAAACATATAATGAACAGCAAGAATATATAACAAAGCATGTTCAATAAATAAACAATTATTAATTACGGAGCAATAAAGCGATAAAATGTACTAATTAAAAAAAAATTTTTTGTGTTCCTCCATTAAAATGAGTTTCCTTATTAAAAAGCAATATATTTCAATTTTTTTTTTAATTAAATTTATTTAAATCTTTATTTTCATGACATGTTACATAAACAAGTAATATATAAAAAAAAATTTTAAGTCAATTCCTTTTTTTTTTTATCACTATATTGCACAAACTCCCTTTATAAATAATTTTCATTCATTTTTTAAGTTTATCTGGCGCCATCTGTTGGTAGATATATGCAATTTAAATAAAAAAAACTAAAATTGATTAATTAAATTTAATTACTGAATTAATATTTGAAAAACTGTATCAACATCAAGTGTCATGCCCTACAAGTTCAAAAATGTAACTGAACTTGAGTGGATGAATAAAAAGTGTTTTATGAAAGATTGGAAATTTGAACAAGATATATATATATGGAGAGTGTGAGCTAATAGAAGGAATTGAAAAAAAAAAAAAAAGAACAGCAATCTCGAATTACAGCAAAATAATAAAAAAAAATAATAAAATCAAATATAATAAAAACAAATTTACACGATAAAAATAATAAAAGCAAATATATTAGGTTACATTTCAAATTTAATTAAAACCTTTTTGATCTTTTAAAATTAAAAAATATAGAATACATTAACAAGAATACTCAAACACGATTGTTTAAAATTTCAAACGTAAAAATTAAGAAGAAGAATAATATCCAGAAAAATAAACTAAATTAAAATCAGACGATTTTTTATATTATTGCCAATTTGTAGTTACATTATTTTAAAAAATTGAACAATATATATTAAATGAATAATAAAAATATTTGATAATAAAATTAAAATAATTAATAATTAAATGAATAAATTAAAATCAGACGATTTTTTATATTATTTCCAATTTGTAGTTATATTATTTTAAAAACTGAACAATATATATTAAATGAATATTAAAAATATTTGATAATAAAATTGAAATAATTAATAATTAAATGAATAAATTAAAATCAGACGATTTTTTATGTTATTTCCAATCTGTAGTTACATTATTTTAAAAATAGAATAATATATATTAAATGTATAATAAAAAGTTTGATAATAAAATAATAATATTTAACAATTAAATCAATAAAATAATTAATAATCATTAATTAATTAATAATTAAATGAATAAAAATAATTAATAGTTGAATGAATAAAAATAATTAATAATAATTAATTAATATGAGAAAAAGACACTATTAACTAATTATTAATTAATTAATGATGAGCAAATGAGTAGAAAGAGCAGCGTAAATATATGAATATTTCTCCCATATAAAACTAAAATTAATTAATTAAATTTAATGAATGAATTAATATTTGAAAAACTGTATTAACATCGAGTGTCATCCACTACAAGTTCAAAAAAATGTATTTGAACGTGAATGAATGAATAAAAAGTATTTTATGAACGATTGAAAATTTGAACAAGATATATACAGGGAGAGTGTGAGCTAATAGAAGGAATTTTAAAAAATGACAATTTTGTAAAAAAATTACCGTTTCATAAAAGTTTAAACACAATGGATTAAAATATTTTAAATTTCCCTAAAAATAATTATCTTTGTACAAGGCAATACAGAAATACAAGAAAATGAACATACCATATAAAACAGGATGTCTTACAGAATAATAGCTTTTTGTAATTTTTTCAAGCCTGAAATTTAAACATTATTTATTAAGATTTAAAAATTTTAAATATTATTTATTAAGATTAGAAAGTATTTATATATTTCGGTATACCTATTTTTCATAATTTTTTTTATTATTTGTATATTGTATATATATCATTTAATTTTTGCATATATGAAAAAAATATTATATTATATAATATTAATGTTTGCGTATATAAAATAGACTCTCTCTCTCTCTCTTTATATATGTTGTAGTTATAATGCAGCTGGCAATACATAGATAGTTAATCTTTATGCCATAAGCAAGGACTGTATCACTGTCTCATATAGAACCATCAAGGAGGCACGTGTAACTTGAAGATACGCTACGGGCGCAAGTAACACTACCCCCACACCGCTCTACGGTCATATTATGTAGACCGGTATCTACTGCTTAAAGGAGATTCCGAACCACTCAAATATCCAATGGCACCAACGAGACTCGAAAACCTGTGGTAACAAGCGCCAGAGCACTAGCCACTCGGCCATCAAGCCCCATGTTTAGATTATTCCAATATTTTTTTTTTAATTTCAAAAATATTTGAGAACAAAATATACAATTACACAAAGCACAGGATAATTAATAAAATGATAAATAATAACTCTTATTTAATACAACACTGGTAAATATTTTATAGAACTTCAGCTGATACTAAAAAGACCATTTTATGTGGAACAACCTAATATAAAAACAGAAAATCTTCTCAAATTATCGTTCTCAATATAGATACATTAGCTATATCATTCCCAAATATATTTATGTTCCTAGAATAGAAAAATGTTCGTTGATATTCATACAAAAGAAATTATTTGTATTTTTGTTAAGATTCAATGCTCCTATTGTTGTTGTTCTAATGCTGTTGACAATATAGAGACAGTTAATCTTTATGCCATAAGCAAGGGCTGCGCCGCTGTTACTCATGTAGCACTACCCAGATATGCTACGGACGCGAATAACACTACCAACGCTCTATGATCCTATTAGGCCGCGACCTACCGTTTAAAAGGGGATTCCGTTCCACTACAAACATCCATGGCACCTCCAAGATTCAAATTCAAAACCTGGTGTACACCAAGCGGCAGAGAGCTAGCCACTCGGCCATCAAGCCTCATGTTTAGATTATTCCAATATTTTTTTAAATTTCAAAAATATTTGAGAACAAAATATACAATTACACAAAACACAGCATAATTAATAAAATGATAAATAAATAACCCTTATTTAATACAATACTGGTAAATATTTTATAGAACTTCAGCTGATATTAAAAGACCATTTTATGTGGAACAACCTAATATAAAAATAGAATACCTTACTATGCATTTTAACTTACTTGATGCATGGTTCATTCTTAGGGGTATGTGCTTCGATTTCATGTTTGGGCCTGTCATCAGTTGATTCACAGATTCCGTTCCAGGAAAAATCAATACCAACTAAAAGTATTAAACATTTTACTTCATGTTTCGTATAAACATACTAAAATGGAAATTTAAAAGATTAAGATCTTACATGGATAACGATTTACCAAGTAGAAGTCTATGAGTGTGTACAGAAAAAATCGAAAACAACTAGCAAAAGTGCAAGCAATCCTTTTTTGTAATTTTGTTCAATTAGTGTCTAGAATAGAAAAGAGATGTGATTTTAAATATTTCTTACCAATACTAAAAAAAAAGAAAGATTCATTTATTTGCAATACACTACAAAATAGAATTAAACCAAAATACTAAATTATATTTGACCATTATATAATATTTACCATTTTATTTTTATTCTAGAAGATTTTGAATTTCTTTAAATGTTGCAAAAATTTATGTACCTCGGTAATATCTCAGAAAATAATTATTAATACAGAAGGTGTTCATATAATACAATTTTATAATAATTTTGAACACACACACACACATATATATATATATACCTACTTTAACGCCATCTAGTGACGATATCCAGTACTACAGTTAAGTAACTGTTAATTTTTCATTTTATTAACTGAAAATAACCTCTAATTTTAAAATGTTGCAAAAATTTATGTACCTCGGTAATATCTCAGAAAATAATTATTAATACAGAAGGTGTTCATATAATACAATTTTATAATAATTTTGAACACACACACACACGCATATATATATATATATACCTACTTCTAACGCCATCTAGTGACGATATCCAGTACTACAGTTAAAAGTAACTGTTAATTTTTCATTTTATTAACTGAAAATAACCTCTAATTTTAAAATGTTGCAAAAAAATTTATGTACCTCGGTAATATCTCAAGAAAAATAATTATTAATACAGAAGGTGTTCATATAATACAATTTTATAATAATTTTGAACACACACACACGCATATATATATATATACCTACTTCTAACGACATCTAGTGACGATATCTAGTACTACAGTTAAAAGTAACTGTTAATTTTTTCATTTATTAACTGAAAATAACCTCTAATTTTAAAATGTTGCAAAAAATTTATAAACCTTAGTAATAACTCAGAAAAATAATAATTAATACAGAAAATGTTCACATAATACAATTTTGTAATAATTTTGAAAATACACACACACTTGTATAAATACCTACTTCTAACGCCATCTAGCGTCGATATCAGTACTACAGCTAAAAGTAACTATAAAGACCATTATATAATAATATTTTGCAATTTTATTTTTATTCTTAGAAGATTTTGAATTTCTTTAAAATGCTGCAAAATTTATGAATCTCAGTAATATCTCAGAAAATAAGAATTCATAAAGAAGGTGTTCATATGATACAATTTCGTAATAATTTTGAACACACACACACATGTCTATATATATATATATGTCTATATATATATATATATATATATATATATATATATATATATATATATATATATATATATATACCTAGACCTAACGCCATTCATCTACCTATATGTTACACCTAACGCCCGTAATATTTGAAAATACACACACACACTTGCATATATAGCTATTCTAACGCCGTCTAGCGTCGCGGATATCCAGTACTACAGCTAAAAGTAACTATGAATTAATTTCGTTAATTGAAGTTAACCGCTAATTTTCGTCAATACAATTAAATTAACAATTAGTTAATTTTTGCACCAATCTTGTTAACAGCGTAATTGAATTTTTAACAACTAAAATTTCACATCAAAAAATTAAAAAAGTACAAAAATGAGTGAAAATAATAGTTTTCAATGTACATGAAAAATTGTTTACGCACCCAATGCAACCCTCTTTCATATGCTATGGGAGGATTTAGTAGCAGTAAAGTATTCTTGGTATTTAATATCCTCCGCGTTTTGTTGACTTAAATTGTCAAAGGCAAAAGTAGAGAGAAACATTGAAAATATGGACATGGGGACAACCTAAAATGACAATAATAGTTTTTAAAAAATACATCATTAACAATAGCTCAGAAATATTACATATCTTAAATTTCTCACCCTAAAAATTATTTATGTTTTTGTTCTCGTAACAAAATATTTATGTTTATTTCGTTTACGTACGTAACTGCAAAAATCGCAGTTTTTCAATTCCTACTATTAGTTCACACTGTTCCTATATATATCTTGTTCAAATTTTCAATCGTTCATAAAATACTTTTTATTCATCCACTCAAGTTCAAATACATTTTTTTGAACTTATAGTGGATGACACTGGATGTTAATACAGTTTTTTCAAATATTAATACATTAATTAAATTAAATTATGCCGTTATGCAATGTTGCCTTTTCCGATTGCTCTGGGCCCTGAATGGCTGAGTGGCTAGCTCTCTGGCACTCGGTACAACAGGTTTCGGGTTCGAGCCCCGGTGGTGCCATGGATGTTTGTAGCGGTTCGTAATCCACTTTGAACTGTAGGTCCCGGTCTGTTAAGCCCTCGTGAGATAGAAGATGATGTAGGGCGACAAACCAAAGCCAAACCGATTTGCTCTAATTTACAAAGATTTCCGAACCTTAGTGTCAACTTTTTTCGGTTGACATGAAAAAAAAAAAAAAAAAAAATTTGGCCGACAACATGGCATAAATTAAAGAGGAATAAATAACTTAAGTTAATAATACCAAATTATACTAAATACAGTAATCACATCAGTAACTTAACTTAACTAAGTTTCAATTGATAGAGTTTTCATTATTTACTCCATAAATGCTACTGAAAGTAAAAAACTCCGTTTAAATAATATACTAAGGTTTCGTGAAAAATCTTGTAGTGATCAAAGCACAAATTACTATACTGCATCCAAATCCAAAACTCAGAAAAATATACAGTATAGCGGCTTTTTGTTATCACTTGGACTGAAGTGTAAGTAGATGCTTAAGAACAGAGTCGAAAAAAATAATGGAGATGAAGATTATTGCCCACTTAAAGATCAAAAATGCTAACCTATGAAAAAAATATTCAATTAATCAATTAATTACATTTTAACTAAAAATTTTATATAATGTTTTACATATGTTTCATGCCAGCTTAAGAAAATTTCATTCGATTACTATCTCACTTAAAATGATAATCTATCAATAGATAAAAAAGCCATGCATCATATCTCAAATTGAAAATAAAACAAGTAATATAAAAAAAAAAAATTAAAAGTCAATTCCTACTTTTTCTCACTCTATTACAGAAAAGTCCTTTACAAATAAAGTTGAAATTTTCCTCTTACATCTGGCGCCATCTATTATTAGATATATGCAACTTAAATCTTAAAAAAAAAACTCAAATTAATTATTTAAATTTAATTAATGAATTAATATTTGAAAAAACTGTATTAACATCCAGTGTCATCTACTACAAGTTCAAAAAATTTATTTGAACTTGAGTGGATGAATAAAAAAAAGTATTTTATTAACGACTGAAAATTTGAACAAGATATATATAGGGAGGTGTGAATAATAGTAGGGTTGAAAAATGGTTCAACTATGGATGGCAAATACTTCAATTTTCAAAAAGATCTATTATTGATGGTAGACCGTTCTATCATTAGATAGTAGTTAGATCAATTAAAAAGATCTACCGTTAGATTATCATCTCACCTATTAAGATGATAATCAAATAATCGTAGAACAAAAGTCGATGGATAACGTATAGCTTTTAAATTTTTAAAATCTATGGTTTCGAATAATGTATTTTATTTTTCATAATAATAACTTATTTTGGGGTAAACCTTTTTATTGTTGGTTCAATCAAAAATGTTATTTTAAATTTTGACAAATCTTGTGACATAGATATACACAGTCAGTCACATTAATGTGACCACCACCTACTACCGACGTCAACGTGAAGTAACCAATCACAAAGGCAGGTGGCAGTACATTGCAGTGGAGTGTATGTAATTCCACCACTGCCATCCACCACGCGCTGCCATCCACCCACTCAATGGAATAAGACGTAAATAAGGAAACTGATGGGAATCTATACATATTTAAATTTATGTATTATGTGTTTATAATTTTGGTTGCAAGTTAAGTCTTTTTTAAAAACAGGGAGACAAAAAATTAAACTCGTTTTTTTAAAAATGCAAAAAAACAAGCATTTGACCAATAGAAAACAATTTTTAATGTATTTTAAACAGTAAAAATATGTTTTCTGTTAGTTAACTATTCAAATGCTTGTTTTTTCAAAAAAAATTTAAAAAAACGAGGTTTAATTTTTCTTTTGTTTAAAAAAAAAACATTTTTTTTTTTTTTGTATTAAAAACTTCTTTAATGAAAGACATACTGTACATATAAATAGTTTTCATTTCAACAGAAAACAACAATAAAAATTCATTTATGTTTTTTTTTTTTTATTATTATTATTATTCTGGACTTGAAAATATTTCACACACTTAATTAAAAAATTGCAACCTAGTGAATATTGAAAGCTACAATGATAAAACAAAAAAAAAAAAAGACAGGACTTGCAGCCTAATTTATAAACGCATAATACATAAATTTAAAATATACATTTCCCATCAGTTTCCTATTTACGTCTCATTCATTGAGTGGGTAAATGGCAGGTCCGCGACAATACCACTTAAATACCACTTAATACCACATTCCCCACTCACTTAAACCATAATATACAAGAGTGTATATTCTGGCTTTTGACAGGTATGACAAATGAATGATATACTGGACTGTGTATATCATTTACAAAATTAAGAAAAAAACAATATAAATAGGTTGCGATGTTATAATGTGACTGAAAGAGAAATGTCTCCATAAAAGTTTGCATACATATTGCTACAAAGAGACAAAGCAATTTTTAAATAAACAGAGTATTTATTGAACGAAAAGCAATGAAATTTCACTAACATGCAATACTCGTTTCTCACCGAAACCTTGCTAATAATTCTTCATATAAATTCTTTCGCTGGTACACGCAATGGAGAACAACTTTCCATTTTTGCTGCAAATTCTAAATATTCTTTATAACAGCTGATGACGGTTCCTGTACAACAATTGGTCACAATTTCTTTACAACAACTGGGGGAATTTTCTTTATAACAACTGGGGAATTTTCTTTTATAACAACTGGTGAATTTTCTTTGCTACAAGTGGTGACATTTTTCTTTAGAACAACTGCAGACATTTTTCATTTACAACAACTGGTGACAATTCCTTTACAACAACTGGGGAATTTTCTTTACAACAACTGGGGAATTTTCTTTATAACAACTGATGCTTGAATTTCTTTACAACAACTGGTGACAATTTCTTTACAACAACTGGGGAATTTTCTTTAAAACAACTGGTGACATTTCTTTAGAACAACTGCTGACATTTTTCATTTACAACAACTGGTGATAATTTCTTTGCAACGATGGGGTAATTTTCTTTATAACAACTGGGGAATTTTCTTTGTAACCGGTGAATTTTCTTTGTTACAACTGCTAGCTTTTGTACAACAACTGGTGACATTTTCTTTACAGCAATTAGTGACTGACGACATTTTACAACTGGTAAAATTTTTTATATTAATTACTGATTTTTATATTTTTTTGGTAAGAAAGGGATGAAAGAATAGAACTTGGCATGTTAAAAATAAATTCAGCATTTTAGAACAGTGGTTTTCAAACTTTGTTTGTAATAATAATTTGTACTTACTGGAAATCTTCTCTCTTTAAGGGAACAAACAAGAAAACTACAGTAAAAAAAAGTGTCATTTTATGAGTTTTATATTTACCGTCTTTAATATTTAAATTTAATATTTTAAATTAGAGAAATTACTAAGCAGTTAGCCAATATGAATAAACGTCAGAAAACAGAAAGATTCATAATAAGCTTCTACAAATTTGACACATTTATCATTACATTATCATTATTTGCAGATTTATCTGCATTTATTATTATATCATGCAATTATTTGTAGAATTTATTTTATTTTATTAGTAGATTATGAAATTTGGAAAAGATATTATCAAGAAAATATGTAGATTTATCATTTGTAGATTTTTATTTCATTTTTATTTAATATACTATTTATCTGTAGTTTTATTTCATATTTATTTAATATATTATTTATCTGTAAAGATTTATATAGATTATCTTATTGAAATATTTATTATACGTACTCCAAATAATAGACAAAAAAGAGCGTAATAAAATTATTAAAAATATTTCATGGAAATTTCTGATGAAAGAGAAAAATTTATTTTTTTAATATATAGAGAATTAAAAAAAAAAGCAAACATTTTTTGATACTTTGAAGAAAAAGGCTCGAAATAAATACTTGAGATTAGGAAAAGAATTTATTTCCTAAATTTCCATTAATTTATGGATATTCATTATTAACCATTACTTAAATAGTGACCAGTCTCGAGTAAAAAAACATTACATTTATGAATATCCTGAAATTCCTCTGATGCCAATTTTAAACTAAAACATACTTAAAAAAATAGGGAAAGAAATTTTAATTCATTATCAAATACCAACAGTTAAACCATTTTTATGTAACAGTACTCCCTTAAATTTTCTTGTTTTTTTTAATTCTATAAAAATTTACTTTTAATCTTTTATAATAAAAAAAATCATGCTAACTAAAAGATATATATACTACCAATAAGCAGTCGGTTTCACCCCCATAACTAGCATGCCTTCTTTAATCTTGCTTTTATCTTCAGGTAACTCTTTGTATTACTGCTAATATTATTGGTATGAAAAAGTATCAGTGACATCCATTTTACAGTATGCAGGGCGTTATCTCTTGCTTCGTCTCGAAATCTGCAGTAATCGTTGTTGGTGGTATTTCGAGATTAGAATCACCAGTCCATAACTACAAATATATTTTCAGTTTTATCAAAAATTTTATGGTTTCTTTTCAGGCAGAATTTATCATTTAATAATAAAAAATAAACCGGGCACATAAAAAAGCCAATTGTTTAATTATTATAAATTATGCATTAGTGAAATAACATTGTGCAGCGGGCTACAATAGTATATCTATCTCCACGTGATACACCATGGTAACTTAGGCTGCTAAGAGATCTACAACTATAGGTCTGCATCCAAGCTCCAAAAATAACACAATGCTAAAGTAATTCATAGAAAACTGCTTGCCATTTGTGTATCTTTTAAAATATATGAAAGAAAGTATGATTGTCTTAAAGCTACCCATACTTTTGAGAAAAATTCATATTGTTTTTCAGAACTGTTTTATTACCTCAACCACCTGCCTTGTATGATAGACCCTGCAACCAGTTACTTCCATACCTTTTTTTCACCAGAAGGCATGGCTTGCTTTCAGAAAGCAGAGAACTGGGGCTGTGCTTGTGATTGCGCTGCGTTTGCTGCGATTGTCATACAATCATGGCGATCGGGGCTCAATTTACACACAGCTTTTATTTTGTATTTGCTTCTCTTTGTTATAACGTTCCACTTCTTTTTCACTTTTACTAACACTTAGTTGGCGGACTGAAATGAGAATTCCAGCAGTGTTTGTTGGATAAACTTGCTTATTTTTGTTTCGGTTTGTTTGTCGTTCTTTGTTGATTGGTTGATCAATTTTGGGCTCGCTCTCTCCCTACCTACTAACTTAGAAGTTCTTAATTTGTTCTCTTGTTTTGCCACCACTCTCAAGCAATGATAACGGGATGGCTATATACCTGCACCAACTACAAATACTGGAAATCACAGACCAGGGTTAATGTCGTGGCAAAGGTCTGAAACTACCGTGGGGGTAAGGGCAGGTCGGATACACCCAGTCGAATTTTCCAAACAGAGATGCCGTCAAAGAAATATTAAAACCCTCATAGATAGACAGTCTAAGCTCCAAGCTGCAAACTTCTATGTTGAAAATGTAAAAAATGTTTTATTGTTATTTTCAGCCAACTATAAAAGATTCCTTACAGGTGAAGCTGACTGATGTACCAAAATGATAAAAGTGTATATATATACATATCTAAAAATCCGCTAGTATATGTATATTATACAACATATGAACATATAAGCCAGATATTGGGAGAAAAAATTATATAAATAATATGCAGCCGTCGAAAATTGAAAAATAGTTTGAAGAAACAGTGAAAGAAAATCATACAAAACTAAATTGTGGTGAGAACGCTAACAACTGCTACAATAATTACACCTTATGTATAAAAAAACAATATAGGAACACAAAAAACCAAATAACTGATAAGGAGTGAAGAAATACTATCATTTTGACGAGAAAAGCTGTTATTGGTTTTCGTTACCTGCAAATTGTATAACAAGATCATCAAAAAGCATTCACAACGCAAAATTCATGAAGGCCTTGTATTCAGACCTCTCAAAAAAAAGCAAGAAATTGCTTCACTAATTGAAAACTTTAATAAAGATTATTTTGTTCCAATGTTTATGGGTTTCTTTCATACTAGTTTACTATACATACTACTTTCATTCATTTAATTTTTTCATTTCTTACATACTTTCATATTTTTAAGTCACAACAATGAACAAAAATATTTTTAAAACATTTTTCTAAATCTTAACATGTTTGTAAAGCATTTTTTCACATTATCAGGCTTCCTGGGAGAATTTTCTGAGTTTTCTCTCATATGAGACGCAAATGTGGACAGTTGCGACGAATGCTTTAAAAATCATCAAAGAAGAATGTCATTCCCTCACCCCGTTGGTTTGCTGCTCTTGGCAAACACGAGGGCCACCAATTTTCAATAAAAAAACTGCACACGGCTCATGAAATCTCAGATTTTGCTTTTCACTTTTAAATGGATGATAGTATTATGTTTAGTTTATGTCTTTCCCTATGACAATGTTAAGTAGTTGATGTATTTCTGTAGAACTTATAGAATAACAATCTTTTATTTGGATATAGTATTATATAAAATTTCGCAAACACCAGGAAGTCAATCTGCCTCGATATCCCTCAAGTGTTTTAGTTTTTTTAAAGCAGTTATTCTGATTCATATAAATGCCTTCGAGTATCATTTACTTTATTTACTTCATTAATTCTTTTATTACTTTATTTTCATCATGAATAATTTTCATTTAACAATTTAACGCAAACTAATATTTCTTATAAATATAAAATACTTTTTTAAAACTAAAACAAAAAAAGATCAATTAAACATTGCATTTGAAAACTTGGAAATATCTTTTACCTGCAAGGTTGCAACATCTACAGCTTGCTGAATGTTGCTGATGAATCCAGTAGTCGAAAAAGACAGTCATCTGAAGAACAATCTCCTTCTAAAAAGAATTCAATAGCATGTTATATTACGTATCACAAAATGTTGACATTTTTAGCAATGCTTAACAAATGTATATTCATTCATATACATACAGGCATTTCAATTATAAGTTTTATACAATAATACCCTATTCTCTTCCCCTTCAACACCTCACTATGAGTCAATTTAATGGTCGCATTTACAGATTTTGAAAAATACCAATGGTGGTTTTTATTGAGATAAAACTACAAATTTCTATTAACAATAATGAGAATAAAATAACAATACGGGAAAATAAAAAAAAAATAAATAGTTAATACTATTTGTTAAGAAAATGTAAAATGTTTCATAAGCAATAAATATACATAATGTGTATTATCTTCTTCTTCCTCAAGGTCAAGGTCGTCTGCTTAAGGCAGATTTCATTACAATAGATGTTATCTTTTTACCGGATATGGTTATCAGCCCTACTCCCAAAGCTCTACCGTCATAATAGACTGGGAGCTACGATTTAAATTGGATTCTGAACCATTACAAACAACCACGGTACTGCCATGGATAAGGAAAACTCTCCAAAATTATAAATAATTTAGGAATCGGCTTTAAATTCATTCATAACCATGGCACATCCAGGTTCAATTCACTCAGCCATGGTACTGCCAGGACATTTGGATAAAGAAAGCACTCCAAAATTAGAAATAATTTAGGGATCGGCTTTAAATTCATCCATAACCATAACACCTCCAGGTTCAATTCACTCAACCATGGTACTGCCAGAACATATGGATAAGAAAAGTTCTCTAAAATTATAAATAATTTAGGAATCGGCTTTAAATTCATTCATAACCATAATAAACCCAACCATGGTACCACCAACATATATTTAAACATATAAAAAGCACTCCAGATTAGAAATAATTTGTGAGGGCTTTAAATTCACTCATAATAAATAACATATATGCAACATATAAAAATAATTTTGTGAGCAGTTTGTATTACATAACAATATGATTGTTTTTACCTGGTGTTAATATATTATAACTGTTTAAATGGGTTAAAATTCAACCCCGCATCGCAGTCTGTCGCATTCTTGTGGCTTTGGCTCAAGAAGTTTTCTTTTCAAGTTCTTCTTCCCTTCAAACTGGCTAATTTTTACAGATGTGTTCAGGTAACTGGTAAGCAATTTCTGAATGGAATTTCCCAGCTTCATTTTTTGCTGTTTCGGGAGAAATGCACAAATGAATGGCCTCTGGAGTCCTTGAAGTATTCAAAGCTTCATGGCTGAATGGTAGGCTGTACTGAACAGTTGAGTTGTTCAATTGATTTGCTTCACTGAGTGTACGCATTTCGTACATGATGGTGCAACACATTATGAACGGCATTATAATAATCTAAAAATGAGATTAATAATCAATCATAATGAATAAATATGTAATTATACATAAAATATAATTTTACTAACAAAAAAGTTAAATATTTTTTGTTTAAGTTTGATTAACATATTCGCTAGAGAAATTTTATTTATTTTTGTCAGTTTTTTTTTTATTTAAGACATGTAATTACATTTTGCTCTTCAATAAAAAATATTATCCATTTAAGTCATAAATACAGGATAATTATAATTAAAGTCCCACTTTCAAAATTCTGTAAAAAAAAAAAAAGAAAAAGGAACACTAGTCACAATGAGTTCAAATTTGAACTGGAGATACTTAAAGAAGAGGGAAACGGTACGGCATCAAAAAAAGTTATAAAGTGTATTAATAGATGGCGCTGTAAACGTCATAAAGAAAGTGAATTCTGCTGCCAGTAATATTTTGAATCGAAATTATAACGTATTTGGCATGAGTTGCACATTAAACCAACTGTAGTATTCAATGTGCTTGAATGTTTCTGTTTTCTGATGGAAAAAAAGATTTCCAAGTCATTCAACAGTTGAGACACTGTTAATGGAAAGCCCATCCACCAAGGAAGGTCATACCAAATTGGATGGAAAAAATCGGTGGACCTTTTCTTGATGCCATACCGTTTCCCTCTTCCAGTATCTTCTGTTCAAATTTGAACTCATTGTGACGAGTGGTTCTTTTTTACAGCATTTTGGAAATGGGAAATTATAATCACCCTGTATTTTTAACGATTCTCCGTTCAAGTTTTTCAATAATATTGAAACAAAGTTATTTTCAAATAATTCGTTGAAATCAAATTTATGCAATTAATATAGTATAGCTTAGAGAAATACATTTGGATTAATAATAGTAAACATATCAGCAAATTGAAAAATATTAAGTATGCTAAAGATTTTTTATCAACATAACCTGTTTGAATATGTTTTCACTGTAATTAAAATCTAGATTTAATCACAAAATATTTCAGTTCTTTAACTTCTCACATTATAATAATAATCATTAATATATTATTTTATCAAATCATTCAAATCATCGATTAGAAATTTAATTTTGTGACAAATTTAAAACATAAATCTTTTTTAATTACTTATTTTATGTCAAAGTGTGGTCACGATTAATTATAACATTATTAATGAGATATATTACATCGATAATTGCAATGTTATTCATTATCTGAAATTAATAGTAACTGAAATTTTACTGAATAATTTTTTTTTTAGAAAAATATAATTTGTGTTTATTAAATGAAAATTTTCAATGTTTTTATTTGTTTTCGTAAAAAAAAAACCATTAGGCGTTTTATGATTAACACAAGTAGAACTACGATTTAAAATTTCAAATTATATTTCATAGAAAAAAATAGCATACCGCAAAGCAATGGAGATAATTTCCTTTCAATAGACAATAATTTCTTTTCATTAAACATTTCACTTGAGCAAATAAAACATTCCAATCCATACCTTAAAGCTGATATATGTCTTAGGCTTGATCTGTTAAAGAAAAATGCATACATCATATTTGAAATAAATATATTATTTTTATAACATAGAAAATTTGCCAATTAATATTTTTAGTGTACCCGATTTAGAGAATTCTTTTCGGATTTGATAATTTACCAAAGAAAAATAACTAAATAAAATAATTAAAAGTTTCTTAAACTATTAGAATAATTATTGAAAGTCGCTAAACATTTTAACGAAATTAAAATTGAAATAATGAATTGAAGTCTTTCAAAATTTACAGTTTTGATTTATTTTGGAGTAATATAACGAATTATCTAAATTTTTTTAATATATATATATTTTTTTACTATAAACAAAATTCATTATATTGACTCCAATTAAAACAAATAGTAAAATTTTCAGATTTAAGGTATTGGGATCATTAATTGCAAATAGTTTGTTGGCAATGTGATTAGATTTTATGCAACTAGAATTTTTAAAAGAAAATTATTTAATTTCTTAGTAATTATATATTTTATAAATTCAGCAAATGCCGTAACCATGCTTCCTCCTGGTAAGAGCTCCCCCTGTGGCAATCAGGATAAATGGTCAGTCGGCCTCGTGACTTTCACCCGAGAGGAAGTACAGCGCAACTTGGCTCCCGCTGAGAAAGGTTAGTTTATAGTCTCACATCCCGAGAGGAAATATATTAAGTCCAACCTGGCGCATTAGTTACCCTACAGACTCTCACCCCGAGAGGAAGTACATAGTACGCATCCTGCGGATAGCCTAAGTTTCGGATTTTCGGCTTAGAAGTGGAATCCTTAATCCGAATCTATAATTATTTGTTTTTTAAATGTGTTAAATATTGTATATCTCTAATTTTCTATGTATGGTGTTTGTTTGTGTGTAAATAAAAGTTGTGAGTTCTTAAACCTGTGCCTGGAGTATCTCAACCCCTCCACTTCCAGTTACAATCTACACTCATATGCATAAATTAAAGATAATTCAGAATCACACAGAAATTGAACTCTAAAATAAAAATTTCACCTGTAGAATTATCACACACATCTTGAAGAAGAATATGCAAATTACAGGAAACCACCAGATGGCGCGGATAGTACGTCACAATGACGAGTGTAAGAGAGGGGTATATAAGGAATGGTGGCAAAGAAGTAAAATTGTTCACAAGCGCTTTAAAAGCCTTTCAGTGCAATAACCGCATAGTTATGGCACAAAGGAAGCATTTGGATGATTTTTACGTCGTAGAATTATCGGACGACTGGAATGTGGACGCACCCAGCTAGAAGTATCCGAGGAACTTGGAATCGCCCAGAGTGTCCTCTCCAGGCTTTGGCAACGATTCCAAGATGATGGTAATGTGAGTAGATGTTACAGCACAGGTCGCCCCGAGTTACAACGCCGAATGAGGACCGGTATTTAGCAGTTACTGCCAAACGAAACAGACGGAGCACAGCATCAGACCTGTCTCGTCAGCTCTCTTCAGCTACCGGTACGACAGTTTCAAGGCAGACCGTGTACAGACGCTTAGGGCACATTGGTCTATATGCTCGTAGGCCTGTCAGATGTGTTCCACTTACCGCAACTCACTGTCGCCTGCGATTAACTTGGAGTAGAGAGCATGCATTGTGGACACCGCAACAGTGGTCTTGTGTGATGTTTTCCGATGAGTCCAGGTTTAGTTTGCAGTCTGATTCCTTTCATATGGAGAGCGCCAGGTACCCGTTACCACCAAGAGAACTCCATTGAACGACACCGTTACGGTGGTGCAGGATGGCTCGTTTGGGGGGAATTATTCTTGGTTCCAGAACTGACCTGCATGTTCAGAGTGCAACGATGACAGGCCACATCTATCGGGATGTCATTCTGGAACAACACGTACATTTGTTTCGGGGCACCATGGGTGCTGAATTTCTGTTTATGGATGACAACGCCCGTACTCACCGTGCAAACATTGTAGACGATTGCCTTCAATTGGAGGATATCACCCGTATGGATTGGCCAGCATACTCACCGGACTTGAATCCAATAGAGCATGTGTATGCTTGGCCGACGAATTGCAGTCCGTCAACCCCCTCCCACCTGTCAACCGGAACTTCGAGGGCATTGCTTGATGAGTGGTGTAATATTCCCCAAGATCAGATTGATAATTTGATACTTAGCATGCCTAGGCGTTATATGGCCTGTATTGCATCGTCCGGGAGACATACTCCATATTAACCATCATACTAACCATGTTATACTGTTTTTTGTAAATAGGTCCTTTTTTGAAATTTGCTCCAGGGAGTAAAAATCGCAATTTTTATTAATTATGTCATACATATAGCATCTTTTTTTTTGCTCTTTACCTTTTGTTTAATAAATAGACTTTACAAATAAGTCAAATTTGTTTTGCTTCTTTCTTTCTTCTTTCTTTGCCTGAACTTCATTATCCTTAATTTATGGTCATGAGTGTAGTTGCCCATATCAACAACACAACAATACATTTTTTTCAATTTATCCAAAATAATCATTAACTTTATGTTCATAGTAAAAATCATTAAACATATTTGAGGGGGAAATGATAAATTGCTGTAATACATTCTATAAAACATATAAGTTAATTAGTAAATTTTTATTTCCTCTCTGAATTTATTATGTTGTTATATATTTAGGTATAGCAAATATATTAAACATAACATTAAATTTTATAATACAACTGTTAGTATGTATTCATAACGTATCATTTAGATTGGCATCACACAATAATGTTATAAGAATTAGGTGCACATTAAATAAATAAGTGAAAGTGCATATATAAAAATAACATATCATGTGAAGAGATACGTCACAATAAAAAAATAATAAATACATTAAATTAAAAATATGTAACAAGATAATAAATATGTACAAATATAATACAGTTATTTAAAACATTAACGTATTTTTAAAAACTAAAAAAATATTGTTTAACTTATTTAATTAATTAAATGATGATTTGATTATCCAATGTTTTTAATCTTTAAATAAGAAAATTAATTTTTATGAGTTAAGTGTTTTATTTGCATTGTTAAAACTTTTAAAAAAAAAAAGTTAGTTAAAAATTTAAAATAATGAAAGAAAAGTTAGAAAAGTAAAATTTATACACTTTAAATAAACATGTTTTTTGATGAATTAAAAAAAGAAAATATTTCATATGTTAATGCATTCTATGGGTCCTGAATGGCCGAGTGGCTAGCGCTGTGGTGCTCTGTTCCGCAGTTGTATACAGAGTGGTGTCATGGGTGTTTGTAGTGGTTCGAATCCACTTTAAGCCGTAGGTCCCGGTCTCATATGACTGTTGAGCGTAGAGCTGACAACCCTACCCCGTAAAAAGAAAAACACCTCTCGTCTCGAAATCTACCAGTAGATAGATGGCCTTAGCGCACACTGGGATGTGCGCCAATGATGATGAATGTTCTATGTTAAAAATGCTATACATAGCATAACAGATACATTTCTGTATATTTCGGCATTAAAAAAAATCACTTTTTAAATTAATCAAGATCAGCTTAGTAAATGATTGGCAGCATCAAGCATACTGTGTCTCAAAAACCTTTTGAAAAGATACGTCATGAGTATAAATTATTAAATAAAGCATTTTTAAATAAAGTTTTAAAAGTTTATTGTTTTGAAATAACTCAAATAGAACATAAATAAAGAAGATTATGTTCAATAAAAATCTTTCAACTTCTTGTTGAAGATTTTTAGTGGACTTTCGAAGTGGTTCCAAAACATTTTTCAATTGTTTTAGTATACCTCTAAACTAATTTATTTTTGAAAATGTAATATCATTAAGTAGACCATTACAAATGACAACGAATCTCCTCGTTATTTTGAAACAGTGTCGACAACAAAGACTCCAGCGGATTGAAACTTCGCCCCTAATGCTCATCAGCCGCTCTCGTTGCCACTGAGCCGCAAGTCACGCATATATTTACGTGCAACATAACACGATACCTCTAATCAATAACGAAATTTGATAATTCTAACAAATGACATCTATTCGAAGTAATGTATTATACTTCCTGTATTTCATAAGATTGCAATATAAAATGATATAAGCAAGAAGTTTAAAAAAATATATAAAAACCTAAAACTAATATTTAAAAATACGTATTTTGCATATGCTGCAGGCAACTAGGGAAATTATATAACCACATCTATTATATTGTTCCTTAGAAGATCAAATCTATAGTTTTAACATTGATTTAAATTACTTTTTAATTGTTTTATTATGGCTAAAAATTTATAAAATTACGTGTTTTACAAACTAAAAATTTAATACATTAAAATGGTTTTACGGGGTTTTTTTCCCGCATTTTATGGATTAAAAATGTTCTGTAGGATAAGTTCCGAACCAGTATTTAATGAGTAACCCCTTTATATCTTACAGGTTTTTTTTTAGCATCAGTGGGCCTCGTGTTCCACTGATGCATGCCACGAACAGCACATCGGTAGATAATAAGGGAAGAACATTGTCTTCAAGGTATGAACTATTTTCTGATGATGAGGACTTTTTTTTTTTTTGTACATAAAGAACACTTAATGTTAATGTTAAGCTTTTACATAAATATTCAATAAAAAATACTTGAATAAATAACAATTTGCAATGAAAAAAGAAAACGTCTAAGTGATTATTTATAATTTAGTTATCTTTTATTTGGCAGATCTAATTTCTTATATCAAACAGTAAAGTCAAACTTTACCTAAAATTAAAAATAATACTCACCAATAAATAGATTTGTTATCAGCTTATTATTTTTAATGATATATTTTCGTTTTATAATTTTATTATTTTAATTTTACTATCGAATTATATATCATTTCTTAACAATTAATTGAATTTTTTTTTTCTTTTTCTCCCAAGATTAATGTACAACCATATTAACGCATCTAGGGACGAAGTCTTCATTCATTGATTGCCCTTTCTATATAAGAAAGGCTAAATCAGTTCACACGTGCCGCCATCTACGAAGGTCACCCTGGATGTTACCATGGCAACTGCGGCCTACAGAATCAAAGTTGAAATCAGAACCTTGTTAGGATGCCTCGATTTTTTGTTATATTGTTTTTATTCTACTGGAGTGAGAATCAAAACTTGATGATGAATCTTCATTTCAAAGTAAACAAATAAATGTTTTGTGAATGAGTAAAAAAATAAATATATTTATAAAGTTTATATTTCTTTCATTGATTTCTTGGTACATTGTTTATTTTTAATGTATTTCATTTAAATTAAACTCGCAGAAAAAAAAGAAACCAAAACTAAAAAGTGTAAAGGAATCAAAAAAGAAATCTCATTCGCAAATGCAAAGATCTTTATGAAAAACTAGAGAGAAGCAAAAAGCTGTTAAAAACTAAAAATTATGGTTTGCCAAATTGTGAAAAGAAACTTATGGTTAAAAACTGGTTATAAAAAATAAAAATGAAATAAAAAATGAACTGTCAATAAGCCTTTATAATAATATGCGTAAGAAACAGATATATTAAAAAAGTTCACGATCGCATAAACTTCAAAAATTTAAGGTTTGAATAATTAGGTTTAATTTCATTACTTTTTAACAATTAACTTTAAATTTTAAAATTTCTAAATTAAGCCACCAGATGTCACTAGGTAGCGATAGACACACGTGCAAATCATAATGTGTGTTTTTTGCTTGGTTAAAAACGAACTAATTAAAACTTTTTTTTTTTGTCTGAACGAACGATTAAATGATAATATCTTCAGAAAAATAAAATGATAAAAATGATAATTTTTAAGTTATATTTAAATAAAGTACATACAAAAATTCATTCATATATAAGTAATTCCGAAATGATCTGAAAAAATAAAGAAAATTCGCACATCTATTTTTATACTAGTTTAACTGTGCTATTTATAAATGGCGTAACATTGGTGTCAAAGAATCAAAAGCATCCATGTTATTCATATGAAAAATAATGGCGAAATTAAAAGTATATTATACCAATCCTCACTTTAAATAATAAAAATTCTAACTCACTAAATTAGATTCTTAAAAAAAAGATACACAATTTTAAAAAATGATGAAGCCCTCCTAAACTGTAATCAGATCATTTTGAAATTTCCCACTGCAAATGCATACCTTTTACAAAGTTTGCAAATGATTAAATTTTCATGATCAATGAATGTTAACTTCAGTCGTAGCACGTGCTTCATTAGCGCATCAAGCATTTTATAAAACAAAGACAATTGCAAACAGTTTACGACATCATTATCGGCCTTGCAAATTCCTGGAGTTTCAACTATAATATAGTTATAAAATAGAGAGCTCTTCCCAATTCAAAAGCAACGAAATGTTTCCGCTTTATTCTTTTGATTACCTCCGCTTGATTCTTTTTATCATGTATTATCTCAAAACGATAGTTTTGTATTTTTTTGTACTAATATAAATATATTTATTTATTAAAGAAAGAGTGTAATTTTTGAGTACCATTATAAAATTTAAGGGCATTTTTATTTATTTTTTTTTTTTTTTTTTTAAAAAAAGGCAGAATTAAATATAAAAATAAATTCCCTGCCTTAAAAAAATGTGTTGAATGAATTCGTTTTAATATAAAAATAGTTTTATGACTTGATTAATAAAAAATACTTTTTGACATATAGCCTTCAAAGATAAATATAGATTAAATATTATGAAATTTATGTGAAATATATCAATTATTTAAAATAATATTTCTTAACAATTTATCACAGAATATTTTCAAAGTTATTTATATTTTATACATACGTTCAATAATTTCTGTAAAATTATTACGAATTATATTAAAATTAAAATTGGCAAAATAAATAGTTCCAAATTTTATTATATCATATTAGTTTTAAAGTAGTAAAACTTTTAATATTTAATATTTAAATAACTTTTAAACTACAGTGTGATGTACAGTTATTATGAATTTTTATAATGTATCTGAACGTTAAAATAATTGCCATACAAAAATATAGGCAAATGACAATTGATATTAACGTATAAATATGATCTAAAAAAGATTATGAAATTATATATATACATATATTTATTTATTTATATTCATAATCTGTAAGTAAACTATATATATATATTTTACAAACATATAATATCTATGAATGTAAAAAGGAATTGCGAGAAATTTTTCTAAATGTTTTAGTTGGTTCTAAAGTAGGTTCTATTTTTAAGAAAATATATTAAATATATTACTGGATATTGTATTTGAAGGACCCTTAAATGCCTGTTCTTCGGAACTTCATCTTCTTGTATATGTTCTCAGTACTAAACAAGAGGATTGTTTTGATTTTAACTGAATCGATCCTATCCATAACTAATTTTGCATTATTGCGCAAGCTTGAAGAAAATGTTGCAAACAGGTGGCGTCATCCATTGCCTTAAAGATAAACTACACAGTAAATTGTCACATCAGTATTAATAAAAACATTTCACTGATACAATATTCATTATATTTCAATCAATTACTATATAAACTTATTTTATTAAAAATAATATTTATAACAATTTCCTGAACATATTTCTTTATTTAATAACATAGACATGAATTTTTTGAGAAAATTGTTCCGTTTTAGAAATAAAAATATTTCTATATTATTTTTCTCAATTCTGAATTTGAAAAAAAAAATTTTTTTTAATAGTTTTGGGTCCATTCGAAATTTTTGCAAATAGTGTTTCTAAAAAATATGTTTCATTATATTAATGAAAAACTATATAATATATTTGATAAAGATGTTAAACATTGGGGGATAATGTTAAACAATATATATTTTGATGAAGAAAAATATCTTATATCACAAGAGATATTGCGATACATTTATTAAATGATAACGAAATAAAATTTAATTGAAAATTTCACAATTTTGCATAATAGACAAAATGTTTTGTTTATAAAATTTAATTGAAAATTTCACAATTATTGCATAATATGATAACGATAGAGAAAAAATGTTTTGTTTATCATATTATTTACATCTCTTGCAGTTTTTTAGTGTTCACAATATGCGTAGAAAAACATGTAATGGAAGTGTGGACACGCGATTAAACAAACACTTGACAACTAATTTGGAATAACATGTTTTAGATATGAAAACTGGGCATCATTTATTTGAGGAATTAAGATAGCGAGATGTTGGATTAATAGAAGATGGCCCGAGTCAATCCTGTACAACAAATTAGTTGAATGTGAGTCCATTTCTTAAATCACATAGAATGCGGAATGTATTTATGCGAACAGGATAAGTTTCTAGAAGACACAGTCGAGGAAAACTTAGAGCTAAAAATTGTCACAATTTTATTTGCAAATTGCAAGAAGGAACAGAATCTATATACCAGGAGCCTATATACTTTAAAAATGAGTTCAGTTTTTGTTTGTAAAGGGACTCGAGTCCAATTGTTTGGTTTGGCGGGAATTGAGAATCCAATGTTATGCTAATCATATACATTAAAAGACGTAGATTAGATGGATCCAGTGCCAATATGGGCAAGTATCTTCTCGAAAGACTGCGTTGACCTGTATATCGTTCCAATCGTTACTTTTCCATTATATAAAGACGATATTCTTGTTCCAATTGTTCATTCGTACTTTAGTGCAGTCGGTGTTGCTTTTTTACTTCTTCCCACAAAATTATTATGTTAGAATAAATAGAAATTAATGGATAGCTATTAATAAAGGTTAGTGCATAATTATTTTCGTGAAGATAATATTGAGAGTATAGGTTGACCAGAACGTTCTCCGAACTTTCGGTTGAGCATATTTGCTGTCTCTGGAAAGAAATATTACTCTGGAAAGAAATATTGTAGTCCTTAACTTGTCTTTTGCAACGCTCCAGAATCCAGAATATATCCTTCTTAATACAGTTAAGGGTTTTGCACTTAATAAGTAATAATTTTGAGCATGGACTATCGATGTGATGGCTATTTAGCTGGGAGAATTATCTGCATTTTGTAGCTGATCAGGCACTATGTTTTTCTATATATTTCTATATTGTATTTGCTTAATATATAAAGCAGTGTTGAAGGAAATTATGCAAAAAATGTGTTTGTGAAATTTCATTAAATTTCAATGTAAGGAAACTTTACACACAATTCTTCTAATTTTTTTTTTTTAAATTTTTAGACACCAGTAATAATTTAAAATAATAATTTAAAACTAACATAAATTACTTTTAATTATTTTTATTTTACATATATTAAATAAAATATTAAAAAAACCTCTACTACCGCCGAAGAATTTTCATGATTTAATATTCAAAACTGCTAATTTTTTAAGGGGACAAAACAAAATGAAAAGGTTTAAAAATATTCTGAAAGGTAACTGGAAAAATAAATAATTTGAAAATTATAAATGATATTAAAAGATAATATTTAGTATATAACAGTCTTTGTTGGTACACAAAAATCTTTTGACAAAGACTGTAAATACAAAAGTCTTTATAGTGATCTAAGCGAACCACAATTGTGATACTTTTCAAATATTGGCAAAACCTTTTCAGGAGATATACCATCAAGATTTTTAAAAAAAAAGTTTAAAAGCAAAAAAAAAAAAAGAAAAAAACTTTCCTTCAATTAGGTACTATCCTTACTTCAAAAGAAGATCAGAACTTTTGTGTAATTTATATGAAAGAATAAGAACAAAATTAATTTCTTTTCTCAGAAATCGGCAGATACATCGATTATTGATAGAAATAAAGAGCTGGATTATGTTCCTGATTTTAAATTTAAAATCTTTTCAAATATTTTTTAATTCATCTTTAAAATTTAATATTCGTAGTGGTTTACTTGTTTCATTCATCACGAAATATCTTCACCAAACTTTTGTTTGCTTACTTAATCTCATATTTAAATATTTCCTTAACGTATGAATAAAATATATGATATATATAGGAATATATATATGATATATATATGAACATATATATGATATATATATATATATACATATACATATATCAATTCAATTCATATATAAATACATGAAAAAATTATAAGAGTTACAAAATACTGATTACTAATACACACTAAATTTTTTTCTTATGTTTGAAGGAACGATACTAAAAGAGACAGCACAACTTTATCTCAAGACCAGGACATAATAGACCACTTCAGGAAAAATACATAATTTTTTTAAAAAATTTTTATATATACATCGAACACTGTATTATAAAATTAATGGATAATCAAAAAGGCTTGATTGACGCTAACAACCCTCTTTTAGGCAAAACAGTGCTTTCATTTTAGCAGTGACAAAATAAGAGTAAAAAATAAAGCACTTTAGTCCATCGCCCACTATATCTCTTTTCGATATCCAATGATAATCTGACACTATGTTTTTATTCCTTTTACTTTATTTTTCTGCCCAAGTTCTGGAAATCGATGAATCTTCACTCTTGATCCTTCGATACTGCCTCCCAGATTTTCTGCCTGGGTGTAGTAGTTTATGAGTGACAGCAAAAACTGCAGTCACATAGTAATTAAGTAAACAAAACTTTTGAAAAATGCATCGTCTACGTTTTTTGTAATCTGGATTTTCTGGATCTTTTAACAAGCTTTCAAACAATTTTTTTCTATTCATTCATACATCATTTTCTAAATTTTTATAACTTGTTATCAGACTTCAAATTTGAGACCAAATCAAGATTTTTTTTTTTTAAATCTTTCATCTATTATCGAAAGAAAATTGTTACAAATATATGTAATCTTCTTTATTAAAAACTTAATAATTTTTTCGTTATTCTTAATTTAATAGAAAATTGCAACATTAACACTATTTTTAACACTCAATGTACTATTTTGATTAACTACTTATCCGGGAGATAAATTTACTCAAGATATCTTTTCTTTCTTATCCATTGTTTTCTTTTTTTCTCCATCTTTCCCATGCATATTAAAAACATGCAAATTTTACTTCACTAAAACCATAATCAAAATACATTTTAATCCACTAACATGTGATGATAATTATTTTCACTGCCCCGTTTTCAACTAAAAAAAGAATCTTTATTTATTTTTCTTTCTGATGGGCCACGAAGTTTGGTCCTTTAAACTAGTATAAACTCCTAACTAATATAAATACCTCTTACTATATATATATATAGAAACAGAGAGACTATAGGTCATTCGTAATTGGTTGTAGATATTGGCATTGAGGGCATCACCCATTACTACCAGATGTCGGAGATATTCAATGGTGTCAGTCATTATTACCAACCAGTCAATAATCAACACACTTGAACAGCTTTTTTGCGGAGATGTCATTATTTGAAACGGTATTATTATGGAGAAATGACAGCAGCTGTTTTAAACTTAAAATGTTTTGCCTTCATTTAATTTTGACAGTTATTATGTTTAAATCGATGGATCTAATAGATTAATACGGTAAATTTTGAATACGTCCTGTTAATAATACATTTAAATACTAATGATTCAAAAGTGGATGACACCGAATTTGTCGTCCAACAATGAACCATACGTGTCCTATGGGAGAAATATCAGTCCAATTCAACGTGTCAGATCTCCATTGAGGGCGTCAGCTGACAGCAGCGTTATGGGAAAGAACGTTATCTTGTTAGAAAACGCACCCTGGGGGTAGTAATTAAAATTTGCAGAACAAACGATGCAATCACCATCGTACAAAATTGCTGTTACGTTGATTGGGAAGGCGATAAGATTGCTCCGGCTGTCATAGTAAATTTCTTCCAGACCATAACTCCCAATGTATGTTTAATGTGTCTATGACGCTTCCCCCTCCAATGAGCTCTAGCTTGAGACCCTTGGATTAATTAGTGACATGAACGCAACAGGGTGCATGGCTTGGAGCTGTACTTCTAATGATCTATTTTTTTAATTCGCTATATTACTCTGATGTCAACAGAAGTTTGAATTTCCTCTGCAGATACAGTACAGCCATGCATCAAATATGGTAGTCGTCTATCTCTGTAGTAGCCAGTGTGTGACTGAATACGGTACTACTGTGTCCACTACTGCTAACAACTATGCACAGTGGATACATCCCCGCCAGGTCTTTCTGCAGCATCGTGGAAATAATTGTTTCTCAAAGCCCTATTATACCGGCATGGACCGTTGCTAATTTGTCTGTCCAAATATAACAGGCATGGAACTCTATCCCACTAAATGATAAATACATGTATGACACAATGTATGTACATGTCAACGCCTGTATTTGAAATCTTGAAAATACGACTGTTATTAATGTACCGCCATCTCCCATTTATGTGTCTGTGTCCATTAATTTTGTAAATAGGATCTTTTGCTTATTAATTCTAGAATAATTAGACCTTTTAAAAATAATTAAATTAGATCAAAAGCTTTCTATATTAATGATATATGTATAGCATTGAAATTATGCACATAAGTGTTTTTGTATTTAAATATCAGTTTAACTAAGAATTTCTTTAATATAATAATATTTTAAACACCCAATGAGATTTTTTGTTTTAGCAACAATAATGGAGTAATCCTGCCCAATAATTGTTGTGCATTTATCACAACAACACTGTAATTTTAGATACTTCATTAAAATATCCCAACGTGATGTGTATTTATGCACTGGACTTTGATGACCACCTCGTATCAGAAAGGCTTTTTAAGTGATAATTTTAGGCACTTTATTGAAATATCAATAAGCGTTGTTAAATAATCTTTGCACAGTACCAAAAAAGGAACAATTCCTGGAATTGTAGATTCAGAGAGGATATTAGCTAAATTTAGATTATGAACTACACAAGGTACAAATACATTCAGTCATATCGGCACTGTTGCCAAATCCTTCCCTCCTACAATCCAAAATATCCACCACGTCAACTTCTATTTTATTTGAAATTTCAGCTGATAATTGTTTTCCAAATTTTTCATGTGACTGAATCAAGTTGATGAAGTTTTCTTCAAATACCTTTCCATTACAGTAAATATGGGTATATCTTATCATCTGACTTATTTGCTTTTTACTTGAAAACATCAGAGTTGTAATCGAATAAAATCATGCAGTACTACTTTTCTTTCTTAACTCTGCATATGGTTGCATTTCTAGTTTTGTCCAAAACTAATTTTAATATTTCATTTTGAATAGTGGATGAAAAATAAGAAACTGAACTTCTTAATGTTTTTCAATACATTTCTTAAAGTAGTATTATAACAGCTGGCGAATTCAATTAAATTTTTAAAAAAGGCAGTAATTTGAAACTCCAATAATTTCATTTGAATCTCTAAGAGCAGTATTATTTTTACCATAGAATAGCATTCATTATTATTTTCAATATTTTACGCCATATTATGTTTTTCCTTGATGAATTAACTACATGATTACCAATTACATTTCCTGACTTTAGATTCTTTTCCATCACTTTTAATTTCACAAACGAATTATTTCATTCAATAGTGCCACTATGTTAAAACTGAAACATCTGGAATTGTAGAAATTCTTAATTATACTTGTCCTTCTTCATTAAAATTAATACTAGACCTTACTACATCGTGTACATATTCAAATACTACATAACAATGATTAGGATTCGCAAGGACAACTATTCAAAATTATCTTACTGTATTTCGACGTTGTTAAGCCAGAATCATTCAAAAGTTTCTAATCTAAAATATAAATTGGTAGAACATTTAAAGAATTATTTATTTGAGCAATATGTGTTAACTTGATTGGAAATATATTATGAATGAGAACTCGAATCAAATATAACTTATTAGAGAAATCTGTTAGAAAAGTTTAAATTTTAGTATATTAATTGAAATCTACAAATCTAATAAACCACGACGAATCCTTGGAAGAATTTTTAAAGGACATGTATTAAAAGAATGCTCTTGATGGAATCACTTGAGTGAGGTATGAGAAAAATAAGACTTTCGAATTCAAATTAGATTTGCATTTAGTGTGAATACAACAGGACGCGAGAAGATTTTTCAATTAACTACAAAAAAATTCAACTTCAGAAAAAGAATTGTTCACAAACTACTTTTCGCCAATTAAAAAAAAGCTAATTTCGTTCTGTCACAATATATTTAATTAACAAAACCGCAAGAAAAAAAGAAAGAGAGAGAGAATGTTTCAATTGCTTTGCATGTCGTAGCTGGAGATTTTCTCCCGTTTTCGAAAAGATATTCTATTAGACTATAATTTAATTCAAAATCCTGAATATTTTTCTCCTGACAAAATTTAATTTTTTACATGGTGATTCATTATAACAATCTCCAAATGATAAAACCCTTTTAAAACTATTAATGTATGTCATTTAATTTTCAATTGTAGTTTTGTTGGTTAAATATAAATAATGTTAAAAATGTAGCACAAAAAAAATTGTTTTAGTATTATTTAACGATGTTTTTACACAAATAAACTTTTTACATATAAATGAAAAATATTATTGAATGATGTTTTTATACAAATAAACTTATGCATATAAATGAAAAACATAAGTTAAGGGCATGGTTGTTTTAAAGGGGCATCATTGCTCTTAAAAAACCCATACTTCAACTAAATCATATTGCATCCAGTAGATATTCAAATACAACATAACAGTAATTGGTACTCGCAAAGACAACTAACCAATTGCCTTACCATATTTCAGCGTTGTTAAGCCGGAATCATTCAAAATTTTCCATTCTAAAATTTAAATTGGTCGAATATTTAAAGAATTATTTATTTCAGCAATGTGATCTAACTGAATTGGAAATTTATTATGACTGAGAACTTGAATCAAATATAACTTATTAGGGAAATCTGTTAGAAAAGCCTAAATTTTAATACGTTACTTGAAATCTACAAATCTAATCAACCCACGACGAATCCTTAGAATAATTTTAAAGAACATGTTTTTAAAAGGATTCTTAATTATAACATTTTCATTAAATACTCCTTCATAAAAATTAGTATTAGATCATATTATACATCCTGCAAACATTCAAAAACTACATAACAGTAATTGGAACTCACAAGGACAGCCAATCAAAATTACCTTACGATGTTTCAGCGTTGTTAAACCAGAATCATTCAATAGCATCTATTCTAAAATTTAAATTGGTAGAACATTTAAAGAATTATTTATTTCAGCAATATGCTCTAACTGAATTAGAAATCTATTATGACTGAGAACTTGAATCAAATATAACTTATTAGGGAAATCTGTTAGAAAAGTCTAAATTTTAATACGTTACTTGAAATCTACAAATCTAATAAATACGACGAATCCCTAGAAGAATTTTAAAGAACATGTATTAAAAGAATGAACTTTGAGGAATCTCTTGAGGGACGGTATGAGAAAAATAAGACTTTCAAATTCAAATTAGATTTGCATTTAGTGTGAATACAACTGAACGAGGGAAGATTTTTCAATTAACAACAACAAAAAATTCAACTTCAGAAAAAGAATTGTTCACAAACTACTTTTCGCCATTTAAAAAAAATTTAACTCGGTTCAGTCATGATATATTTAATTAACAGAACCGCAGAAAAAAGAGAGAGAGAATGCTTCAATTGCTTTGCAGGTCGTAGCTGCAGATTTTCCCCGTTTTCGAAAAGATATTGTGTTAGACTGCAATTTAATTCAAAATCCTGAATATTTTCTCAATAACAAAGTTTATTTTCACATGGTGATTCATTGCAACAATGTTTAAGTGATCGAGTTCTTTTTAAAATATTAATACATGTCATGTAATTTTCAATTGTATATTTGTTGGTAAAAGTTTAAATAATATTAAAAATATATTTATAGCTATAATATAAATTAACATTACAAATTCGTAAATTTTAAATAACACAAAAAAAAATTGTTTTAAGATTACGGAATGATGTTTTTTATGTATAAATGAACATATACATATAAATGAAAAGCATAAGTTAAGAACATGAATGTTTTTAAATACATCTCTATAAAAGGAAAAATATCTCTACTTATTTAATAATCACATTTATTTATTTATAACATTTTTTTTAATTTATCATTTTTAAATATTTTTTACTAAACATTAAATTGATATTTATTTATTTTAATATTAATATCTTTTCGGATCATTCTTCTTCAATTGCGCAACAACCCCATGGTGGCCCAAGTCCCGTCTGCCTAATTAGATTTCAATACATGATGTTTTTCTTTTACAGGGCAGGATTCTCAACCCTATGCACAACACTCTTGTAGTCATAGTAGACAGCGACCTAGTGATTTGAAATAGATTTCGAACCTCTAGAAACATCCATGGCACATCAGGAACTCAAACCCAAAACCTGTGGAATCGACCAGAATGCCTTCAATCAGCCGACCCGGTCATATTTAAACCATTCTTAATTTTCAATAAGTCAAAACCTGCTTATTTAATATCCATTCAATAACAGAGATGTATATATAACGCACTAAATAAAAATACCATGAACTAAATCAAGCTACATTGGCGATGAGCTGAGAACTGAATCAAATATAACTTTTTAAGAAACTATGTCAATGAAAAAGTGGTGAAAATTGTGTCATGTCTTTGAAATTGACAAATCTAATAAATGAAAGTGACGATTTTCCAATAAGATTTAAAAGAACATATTAACTGCATAAACTTAATTATACTTTTCCTTCTTCATAAAAATTAATACTAGATCATACTACATCCTGCAGATATTCAAATATTACATAACAGTACTGGCAAGGACAACCAATCAAAATTACCTACCGTATGTTTCAGTGCAGTTAACCAGAATCATTCAAAAGTTTCCATTCTAAAATTTAAATTGCCAGAACATTTAAAGAATTATTTATTTGAGCAATACGCTAACTGATTGAAACCATATGACTGAGAACTCGAAATCAAATATAACTTATTATGTAAATCTGTCAGAAAAGTCTAAATTTTAATACGCTAATTGAGATCTATAAATCTAATAAACCACGACGAATCCCTAGAAGAATTTTAAAGAACATGTATTAAAAGAATGAACTTGGAAAGAATCATTTGAGAGCGGCATGAGAAAAGTAAGACTTTCTAATTCAAATTAGATTTGCATTTAGTGTGAATACAACAGACGCGAGAAGACTTTTCAATTAACTACAGAAAAAATGCAACTTTTGAAAAAGAATTGTTCACAAACTACTTTTCGCCATTTAAAAAAAAAAAAAAAAATTAGCTTCGTTCTGTCACGATATATTTAATTAACAGAACCGCGAAAAAAGAGAGAGAGAATGTTTCAATTGCTTTGCATGTCGTAGCTGGAGAATTTCTCCCGTTTTGAAAAGATATTGTGTTAAACTGTAATTTAATTCAAATCCCAAATATTTTTTTCTCCTGAAAAATTTAATTTTGCATGATGATTCATTGTAACAATGTTTAAATGATCGAACCCTTTTTAAAAACTATTAATGTATGCCATTTAATTTTCAATTGTAAATTTGTTGGTAAAATATAAATAATATAAAAATACATTTATAGCCATAATAGAAGATTAACATATCAAATGCTTAATTTTAAATAACAAAAAAACTTTTTTAAGATTACTGAATGAAGTTTTTATGTATAAATGAACATATAAATGAAAACATAAATTAGTAGCATGATTGTTTTAAGATAGACCAATTTAAAAGGAAATTATCTCTACTTATTTACTGTAATCAAATTTATTTATTTATAACATTTATCTTAATTCTTAATTTATCATTTTTATTGAACAGTAAATTGATATTTATTTATTTACTTAATATTAATATTTTTTCGAATCATTGTTCTTCTTCATTGCCGCAACAATTTATGGTGGGCCAAAGCCGTCTACCTATTAGTAGATTTCAATACAAGAGGTGTTTTTCTTTTTTATGAGGCGATTCAGCCCTACGCACAACACTCTTACAGTTATAGTAGGCATCGACTTACGATTTAAAATGGATTCCGAACTAACTACAAACACATCCAAGGTACATCAGGACTCCGGAACTCCGAAACTTGTGGAACTGACTGATGGGCTCTCGGCAATATTTTCAATTATTCTGCATATTTCAATAAAGTCCAAACACGTTCCAATAATATCCATTCAATTAACAAAGAGCAGTATATAACACACTAAATAAAAATGTCATGAACTAAATTATATAAAAGCTCCACCGAAAGAAATCGCCTTCATGTTGGCGGTCAAAGGAGCTCAGAACCTCTCTCTGAACTGCACTCTAGCTATAACACACTTAAGAAAATATGCCAATGAAAGCTTGGTGAAAAATTGTGTCGTGTCTTTGTAGAATTGAACACTGAAAATAAGAAAGTAATTTACTAACATTTTCATTAAATACTGCCACGATATTAAAATTGAAACATCCAGAATTGCAGAAATTCCTAATTATACTTTTTCCTCTTCATAAAAATTAATACTAGATCATATAATCGCAAGTAGTTTGAATATCTACAAGCACTCGAAACTCACCAATCAAATTACCTTACCATGTTTAAGCGTTGTTAAACCAGAATCATTCAAAAGTTTCCATTCTAAAATTGAAATTGATAGAACATTTAAAGAATTATTTATTTGAGCAATATGCTCTAACCAAATTGGAAATCTATTATGACTGAGAAGTCGAAATCAAATATAATTTATTAGGGAAATTTCTTAGAAAAGTCTAAATTTTGATGCGTTAATTTAAATCTACAAATCTAATACATACACGACGAATCCCTAGAAGAATTTTAAAGAACATGCATTAAAAGAATGCTCTTGGAGGAATCACTTGAGGGGGGCATGAGAAAAATAAGACTTTCGAATTAAAATTAGAGTTGCATTTGTGTGAATACAACTGGAAGCGAGAAGATTTTTCAATTAACTACAAAATTCAACTTCAGAAAGAATTGTTCACAAACTACTTTTCGCCATTAACAAAAAATTTAACTTTCGTTCAGTCACGATATATTTAATTAACAGAACCGCAGAAAAAAAGAGAGAGAGAATGTTTCAATTGCTTAGAGATTTTCTCCTGTTTTCGAAAAAAGATATGTATTAGGCTGTTATTTAATTCAAAATCCTGAATATTTTTCTCCAGACAAAATTTAATTTTTACATGGTGATTCATTGTAGCAATATTTAAATGATAGAACCCATTTTAAAACTGTTAATATATGTCATTTAATTTTCAATTGTAGTTTTGTTGGTAAAAATATAATATGAAAAAATACATTTATAACCATAATGTACAGTTAAAATATCAAATTCTTAATTTAAAATAACACAAAAAAAAAGATTTTAATGTTTTAAGATTTCGAACAATGTTGTTTTTATATACAAATGAACATATACATATAAATGAAAATATAAGTTAAAACACGATTTTTAAAAGATGTATTTAAGAGGAAAATATATCTCTATCTATTTAAAAATCACTTAAAATTATTTATAACATTATCTTAATTTATCAACTTTATACTCTTTGGGATTTTCTAAAGGTAAATATTTTCTTCACCATGACCAATTGCATTGTACCTTGGCATTGTCCATGACTAATTATTGACTTCTTTTTTTCAAGGATATTTCGATTGCAAGGTTCATCTTCCCTAGTGTCTGAATGATCATTCCCACATTTGGTATATTGAGTTAATATAATAATTTGTTAAGCCAGAATCTTTCACAAGTTTCTATTCTAAAATTTTAATTGGTATAACATCTAAAGAATTATTTATTTGATCAATATGTGTTAACTGAATTGAAATCTATCATGTCTAATATAACTTATTAGGAAATCTGAACACTGGAAAAGTCTAAATTTTAATACGTTAATTGAAATCTACAAATCTAATAAACTCACGACGAATCCCAAGAAGAATTTTAAAGAACATGTATTAAAAAGGATACTTAATTATACTTTTCCTTCTTCATAAAATTAGTACTAGATCATACATCCTGCAAATATTCAAATACTACATAGTAATTGAGACTGGCAGGACAACCATTCAAAATTACCTTACCGTATTTTGAAGTTGTTAAACCAGAATCATTCAAAAGTTCCCATTCTAAAATTTAAATTGGTAGAACATTTAAAGAATTATTTATTTCAGCAATATGTGTTAACTTGATTGAAAATCTATTATTACTGAGAACTGGAATCAAATATAAGTTATTAGCGAACTCTAAATTTTAGTGACGTTAATTGAAATCTACAAATCTAATAAACCCACAACGAATCCCTAGAAGAATTTTAAAGAACATGTATTAAAAGAATGAACTTGGAAGAATCATTTGAAGGACGGCATAAGAAAAATAAGACTTTCTAATTCAAATTAGATTTGCATTTAGTGTGAATAAAACTGGAGGCTAGAAGATTTTTCAATTAACTACAAAAATCAACTTCAGAAAAAAGAATTGTTCACAAACTACTTTTCGCCATTTAAAAAAATTTAACTCGGTTCAGTCACGATATATTTAATTAACAGAACCGCAATAAAAAGAGAGAGAATGTTTCAATTGCTTTGCATGTCATAGCTGGAGATTTTCTCCCGTTTTCGAAAAGATATTGTGTTAAACTCTAATTTAATTCAAAAATCCTGAATATTTTTCTCCTGACAAATTTAATTGTTACAGGGTGATTCATTGTAGCAGTGTTTAAATGACCGAATACTTTTAAAAATATTAATGCATGTTATTTAATTTTCAACTGCAGATTTGTTGGTAATATACAAATAATATTAAAAATATATTTATAACCATAATATGCGATTAACACATCAAATTCTTAATTTTAAATAACACAAAAAAACTGTTTTAGGATTACTGAATGATGTTTTTTATATATAGATGAACGTATACATATAAATGAAAACATAAGTTAAGAACATGATTGTTTTAAATAGATGCATTTAAAATGCAAATATATCTCTACTTATTTAATAATCACATTTATTTATTTATATTTGTCTTAATTTATCATTTTTTACTAAGCAATAAATTGATATTTATTTATATTAATATTAATAGCTTTTCGAATCATTCTTCTTCTTCAGTGGGCGCAACAACCCCATGGTGGACCATGGCCGTCTGCCTATTAGTAGATTTCAATACAGAATATGTTTTCTTTTACAGGACACGATTCTCAACCCTACTCACAACGCTCTTACAGTCATAGTAGACAGCGACCTACGATTTAAAAATGGATTCCGAACAACTACAAACACTCGTGGTACATCATTGACTCGAACCCAAAAACCTGTGGAACAGACAGCCAGAGCGCTAGTTAACTGGCCTGGTCATATTTTCAATTGTTCTGTATATTTCAACATATTTAAAACACGTTCCTTGAGATCCATTCAAAACACGTTTTTCTTTAGTATCAATTCAATTAGCATGTTCATTGTATATAACACACTAAATAAAAAATACCATGAACTAAACTAAGTTATTAATTCTCAAAATTCCCACACTTACTCCTTTATATTTGCCAGCTATATTGTCATCAGTGTCAAATCCGAAATATTCACCTTATGAACTTCTAATTTGTTTAAAATTTCAGCGGATAAACTTTCTCCCCGATTTTTCATGGCACTGATTCAAGTTGGTGAAGCTTTCTTCAATTATCTTTCCATTTATCACTTTGGACATATCTTGTCTTGTAAGAGAGATATCTTGATCAGAGATGTTGTCTAATGAAATGGTGTAGTACTACTTTCCTTTCTTAAATCTGTATATTATTGCATTTCTAGTTTTTGCCCAAAACTAATTTTACTATTTCATTTTAAATAATGTATGAGAAATAAGAAACTCAACTTCTTAAATTATGTATGTAAAATTAATATGAGATTTCTGAAGGCAAATATTTTCTGCACCCTGATCAATTGCATTGTGTCTGTCAAGTGTGTCCATGAATAATTATTGACTTTTTCTTTAAGATTTTGAGTTTTCTTTAAGGTTTGATTTTTGATTCATCTTCCTGGTGTCCGAACGATCATTACCATTTGATATAAGTTTTCCTCAACTTATCATGTTGAGGATATCAATCCATATGAAGAATATAAAAACTATGTTGAGGACATCAATCTATATGAGGATCATCAAATCATGTTGAGGACATCAATCTATATGAGGAACATCAAACTATTTTTGAGGACATCAATCCATATGAGGAACATCAAACCATGTTGAGAAACATCAAACCCTGTTAGCACAAGTCTAATTTTGTCAAAAAAGAGGCCCATACCGAACATTTGTAGAATTATGAAAAGTTAACATTTATATTTGTGTTATAGATTTTTTTTTCGTACCTTTTATTTTTAATTATTTTGAATATTTCAAACAGTCAAAACACGTTCCTTGAGATCGATTCAAAATAACAAAGTAACTTTACTAAATGTTTCATTAAATAATACAACGATGTTAAAATTGAAACATCCAGAATTGCATAAATCCTTAATTATAATTTTCCTTCTTCATAAAAATTAATGCTAAACCGTAATACATCCTGTAGATATTCAAATACTATACAACAGTAATTGGAACTCACAAGGGCAATCAATAAAATTATCTTACCACGTTTCAGGGTGGTTAAGCTAGAATCATTCAAGAGTTTCTATTCTAAAATTTAAGTTGGTAGAACATTTAAAGAATTATTTATTTCATCAATACGTGTTAACTTGATTGGAAATCTATTATGACTGAGAACTGAATCAAATATAACTTATTAGGGAAATCTGTCGGAAAAGTCTAAATTTTAGTGCATTAATTGAAATCTACAATCTAATAAAACCCATGACGAATCCCTAGAAGAATTTTAAAGAGCATATATTAAAAGAATGCTCTTGGAGGAATCACTTGAGGGACGGCATGAGAAAAGTAAGACTTTCGAATTCAAATTAAATTTGCATTTAGTGTGAATACAACAGGACGCGAGAAGATTTTTAATTAACTACAAAAAAAAATCAACTTCAGAAAAGAATTGTTCACAAACTACTTTTCGCCATTTAAAAAAAAAAATTAGCTTCGTTCTGTCACGACATATTTAATTAACAGAACCGCAAAAAAGAGAGAGAGAATGTTTCAATTGCTTTGCATGTCGTAGTTGGAGAATTTCTCCCGTTTGCGAAAAGATATTGTGTTAAACTGTAATTTAATTCAAAATCCTGACTATTTTTCTCCCTGGCAAAATTTAATTTTACATGATGATTCATTGTAACAATGTTTAAATGATCGAACGCTTTTAAAATATTAATGTGTGTCATTTAATTTTCAATTGTAGTTTTGTTGGTTAAATATAAATAATGTTAAAAATATATTTATAGACATAATATGCAATTAAAATATCAAATTCATAACTTTAAATAGCACAAAAAAGCTGTTTTAATATTACTGAATGATGCTTTTTACATATAAATGAACACATAAATGAACATATAAATGAAAAACATAATTTAGTAATATGGTTGTTTTAGATAGATTCATTTAAAAAGGAAAATATCTCTCTACTTATTCAGTAATCACATTTATTTATTTATAACATTTGTATTAATTTATCATTTTTTATGTTGTTTTTACTATACAGTAAATTGATATTTATTTATTTTAATATTACTATCTTTTCGAATCATTCTTCTTCATTAACGCAACAATCCCATGGTGGGACAAGGCCGTCTGCATATTAATAGATTTCAATACAGGAGTTGTTTTCTTTTTACAGGGAAACATTCTCAACCCTACACACAACGCTCTTACAGTCATAGTAGACAGCGACCTAAGATTTAAAATGGATTCGAATCACTACAAACACATGTGATACACCAGGGACTCGACCCGAAATCTGCGGAATCGACCGCCAGAGCGCTAGTCAGCTGGCCCGAACATATTTTCACACATTCTCTATATTTCAACATAGTCAAAACACGTTCCTTTAATATCCATTCAATTAACAGAGAGCATTATATAACACACTAAATAAAAATACCATGAACTAAATTACATAAAAGCTACACCCGGGAAAAACTCAAGCCACAGTTGGCGATCGAAGAAGCTCAGAACCATCCCTTTGAACTGCAGAATACTGAAAATAAGAAATTAACTTTACTAACATTTACATCAAGTAATACCCCGATGATAAAATTGAAACATACAGAATTGCAAAAATCCTTAATTACACATTTCTGTCTTCAAAAATGTTAGATCATACTACATCCTGTATATACTCAAATACTACATATCAGTAAATTGGAACTCACACAGACAGCCAATCAAAATTACCTTTCCATCTTTCAGCGTTGTTACGCCAGAATCATTCAAAAGTTTCCGTTTTAAAATTTAGATTGGTAGAACATTTAAAGAAATTTCTATTTGAGCAATATGCGCTAACTGAATCGGAAAGAAGAACTGGAGTCTAATATAACTTATTAGAGAAATATGTTGGAAAAGTCTAAATTTTAGTACTCTAATTGAAATCTACAAATCTAATAAACTACGACGAATCCTTGGAAGAATTTTAAAGGGCATGTATTAAAAAATGCACTTGGAGGAATCACTTGAGGACGGCATGAGAAAAATAAAACTTTCGAATTCAAATGAGATTTGCATTTAGTGTGAATACAACAGGACGCCAAAAGATTTTTCAATTAACTACAAAAAAAAAACAACGTCAGAAAAAGAATTGTTCACAAACTGCTTTTCGCCATTTAAAAAAAAAAAATTAGCTTCGTTCTGTCACGATATATTTAATTAACAGAACCGCAAAAAAAAAAAGAGAGAGAGAGAGAATGTTTCAATTGCTTTGCAGATTTTCTCCCGTTTTCGAAAAGATATGTATTAGGCTGTAATTTAATTCAAAATCCTGAATATTTTTCTCCTGACAAAATTTATTTTTAGTTGGAGATTCATTGTAACAATGTTTAAGGGATCGAATCCTTTTTTTCAAATCTATATTAATGTATGTCATTTAATTTTCAATTATAGATTTGTTGGTAAAGTATAAGTAATATTGAAAGTATATTAAAAGCCGTAATATACAATTAAAATATCAAATTCTTAATTTTAAATAACACAAAATAAAACTGTTTTAAGATTACTGAATGATGCTTTTTATATATAAATGAGCATATACATGGGGGCCTGATGGTCGAGTGACTAGCGGTCGGTGCCACAGGTTTCGGATTCGAGACCCGGTATCATGAATATTTGTAGTGGTTCGAATCCCCTTTAAACCGTAGGTTTCGGTCTAATATATGGCTGTAGAGAGTTGTTGTTAGGGCTGGCATTCCTACCCCATAAAAGGCAATATCTCCTGCCTCAAAATCTGCCAGTTAGCAGACTGATGATGATGAGCATATACATATAAATGAAAAACATAAGTTAAAAACATGATTTTTTTAAAAGATACATTTAAGATGAAAGTATCTCTCTATTTAGTTACTAATCACTTTAAATTATTTATAACACTTATCTTAATTTATCAATTTTATACGTTTTATTATTGAACAGTAAATTGATATTTATTTATTTAGTTTATTAATAATATTTTTCAAATCATTCGTCTTCTTCTTCAATGGAGCAACATCCCCGTGGGCCAAGGCCGTCTACCTATTAGTAGATTTCAATACAGGAGATGTTTTCTTTTTACAGAACAGGGTTCTCAGCCCTACGCACAACGCTCTTGTAGTCATAGCAGTCCAGGACCTATGGTTTTCGTAGTCTCGTAATGTTTCTTAAAATTTTCAAAATAAATTTTATTTAGAAAATGCTACTACTTTAGGTTACAGTAATTAACATTAAAAAATGTTTTAAAAAAAAAAAAAAAAAAAAATTTAAAAAATTAAGATTTTTTTCTAAATAATAAAAATTCTTATCATATTCACCTAAAAAAAACTCTAATTATGTCAACAATATTATAAACTTTTTCTTCTTCATTGGCGAAACAGACACGCGGTGGGCCAAGTCCGTCTGCCTACTGGCAGATTTCGAGACAGGAGAAGTTTTCTTTTTACAGGGCAGGGTTGTCAGATCTACACACAATGCCCTTACAAACATAGTAGGCAGCGACCTACGATTTAAAGTGTATTCCGAATCACTAGAAACATACATGGCACATCAGGGACTCGAACCCGAAACCTGTAGCACCAAGCCCTAGTCACAGTTAAACTTGATATTTCAGAAGAAAATATCAAATTTAATTTTTATTTAATATGAATGAAGGATTTACAGAATAAAAACTTGAATAAAAAAGATTTGAGGGCATACAACAAACTGATTAATTCCCAAATATGCTTTATTAAATGATAACATATCGTCAAACATATATTTTCCAATAACAATATTTTATCAAATTAAAGATTTATTTTTAAAAATCGAACAAAGTATTAATTAAATTTAGACAAAAATTTATTTTTAATTTTTAATCTGTAAAATGGAATTTTTATATATTAAAAATAAATTTGACCCTTAAAGCTTGTAAAGATTTTTAATTCATGTTGTAATATGTCTTTACATAAAAGTTTAATTTTTATCATAACTATTCCTATAATATATAATATTTTGTTTATAATTAAATTATTAATTATATATCTTAATAAAAAAATTCCTTACATTCCTCTCGTTTACCTTTGTGAAAAATCTCTGAGATGTAAAGAAAAAGAAAATAAAAATTTTTCTTTTCCCACATTTGTATTAACGTTAAATTAATGCAAATGTCTAGATTTGTCTAGAAATGTCTAGATTTATCAAGAAAATCTAGATATATTTTAGTATATTTGCATTAATTTAAGGTTAATACAAATTTGTGGATAATTTACATAAACAAACAACACAGCAATAAATACATTATAAAAATTACATATAATAAAACATATAATTACATATAATAATTATTATGTATATTAATAATTACATGTAATAAAAATACATTATAATAAATTTTCATTTCGATACTTTTATTTATTATTTTTGCTTGCCATGTATCAGTAAAATTTAGAAACTATTCAAAATTTAAAGAAGAAAATGTTTTATATATGAATAAATTCAAGGAATATATATGAATCCATTGTAAAAATCGCGCTTGTTGTAAATATCTATTTTAGTACAAAAAAAAAACATTTCAATTTTCTCTGAAAAGGCATCAGGATAATATTCCCTTTGAACAATATTAAACAATATTTTACTTGTAATTACATTTCATGAAATAGTTTATGACACATGGGAACATAAATGTGCTGAAAATATGTCATCGTGTATAAAGGAGGTCAATTGGAAAATTTGTGAAACACATTAAAATTCTTTGCTTATTGTTTTTTCTCTGTCCATGTTGGTTATTTTTATTTTTCTTCTTAGTCTGTCTAGAATCGGCGATTTTCTTGCTATAGATACTTTTCTTCAACGTTATTTATGGTTTTCATTAAGGAGATCACATTCAGAAAAAAAAAAAGTAGTTGGTGGCATTTGAAATTTTGATGTTTTATGAATTTAACCTTAACTGTTAGATTTTAACGATTGTTTTTTCATGTGATTCTTGAGCGCATATCTAAAAATACATTAAAACAAAATTTTGATGTTCTGTGAACGGAATAATATCTAGGGGCTCGTATATTGAAATAGTTTTTATAATAACCTTATACTTCTAAAATGTGTTTGTAGCATTCAATTTATATTTTTGATGCTTTTAAATTTTATCCAACAAATAACAAATGATGATTTATATAAATAGAGAGAAAGTTAGATACAAAATTCAAAGTTTAACAGGGTGAACTCATAGAAGAAAATGGAAGAGCAGTGGAGGCAGTTCATGAGCAGTGTTCAAAAATGTGTTCACGACATAAATAAAGCAGTTTCGATACTTTTTCACCACTGAGTTTCAACAGAACAATAAAACTCATACTCTGAAGTCAATTCTTTTGGGAGATATCGAGATTTTTCCTTAGCGATATCTACAACAAGTAGAGTAATTAACTCGTCAAATGTTCACAGTCAATGAATTTCTAAGAATAATTGTATTTACTGACGTTCACTAAATTCATATTTCCCAATTATTATTTTTAATTGTAGAAATTTCTACTATTTTTCTCCCGATTAACATATTTTAGTTAATTAAATGTACTAACTAAATTCTTACCATTATCAGCAAGGTCTTTCTCTACGAGTGATAAATCTTCTTAAAGCTAATATGTAACTATCTTTAGAAAGAATAATTGCAAGTTCTAAATGAACAGTACGAAAAGTTGTGCAATTAAATAAGAATCCAGCAATTTTTCAAAAGCAATTTTCACACAGATCTATACCAATGACTTGCAATACTTGAACATCTCTTATTCAATTTTCTGGAAATGGAACATTTAGAGATTTAAGGGATGTATGGAGATAGTTTCTGATTAGTTTCGGAGACAGTTTCTGAAGACTTGATGAATATCCTTTCTGCTTTTTTTATAATCTAATATTCTTCTCGCAACGTAGATATCAAGACTTATTCTTTTTTAAACGATTAATGTTTGTAAATAAACTTCATTCAAAGATGATTGATTTGTAAGAAGAGTACTTTCAAAAGTTTTATAATTATTATTTTTTTTGTTTCTATTTTCATATTGAAAAGCATATTAACAAAGAATGTTTTTCGGAAGTGTAAACAGATTACATTACTCTTAAAAGTAAAAAATATATTTTTTAATTCTGAAACATTCAAAAGAAGCTTTTTTTTTGTCCAAATATTCTAAATATATTTTATAAATTAATCGCATATTTACAATTAGAACTAAAATGCTCTAATTGTTTTCACAAAAAAAAAAAAAAAAGAATTTTATGTACTTTTATTTTCATTAGTAATGGTTGAAATCAATTATGTAGCAGAAGAACACTTTTTTTTTCCTAATTTACCGTTTTTTGTGTTGCTGTGGTTATATCCAAAGTGGTTCTCAAGGGATTCTAAAAGATTTCTAGGTGCTCCCTGTGATATTCCACATGAATGTCTGTCCAGATATAAAATTAATCTTTTTCTTGTAAGTTTTCATTTCAAAGACAGCTTTCATTATAACTAAACTTTCTGATTGCTCTTTTTTTTTTCTTCTTTTATTCGCAAAAAAAAAAGTGCCAAACAGCGATAATGAGTCAAAGAATGTTACCAAGAAACTTGGAGAAGTAACTTTTGTGGTTGGCTACTAGAAGCGTTGGCGTCTTTGTGATTTTGAACGATAAAAAACCTGTGAGACTCGGTCGTCTCTGTGGAGTTGATTATCTAAGATTAACTGAAGAAGAACTAGTAGTTATATCCACTGATAGTAGACTAAGGGTTAAACGTAAGGAATTGTTTTTGAAACTTTTGGATTCCTATAAAAGAAGAATGCGTGTCAAAATCTAAAAATTCTTTGAACATTTGACTATAATTTTCAACATCATATTTATGTGAATTATGATTTTCTACCCTCACTACAATTAAATGCAAAAAGAGGGGCAATCTTTTAATGTATTGAAGAGGAAATGAGAGATTCTCGTCAAATCTCAGATTTACACATAAACATTTTTCAAATATTTATACAAACATTGTTTTCAAATATTTATTAAACATTGTTTTTCAAATATATAAACATTGTTTTTCAAATATTTATACAAACATTGTTTTTCAAATATTTATACAAACATTGTTTTTCAAATATTTATACAAACATTGTTTTTACAAATATTTATACAAACATTGTTTTCCATATATATACAAAAACATTGAATTTTCAAATATATACACAAATATTGTTTTTCAAATATATATACAAACATTGTTTTTCAAATATATAAACATTTTTTAACGAATATATACTTAAGAATTGTTTTCCATATATATACACAAACATTGAATTTTCAAATATATACACAAACATTGTTTTTCAAATATATATACAAATATTGTCTTTTCAAATATATATGCAAACATTGTTTTTTCAAATATATACACAAATATTGTTTTTCAAATATATACATATTGTTTTTCAAATATATACAAACATTATTTTTACGAATATATACTTAAATATTGTTTTTCATATATACACACAAACATTATATTTTCAAATATATACACAAAAATTGTTTTTCAAAATATATATATACAAATATTGTTTTTCAAATATATATGCAAACATTGCTTTTTCAAATATATACACAAACATTGTTTTTTCAAATATATATGCAAACATTTTTTTCAAATATATATACAGATATTGTTTTTTCAGATATATACTCAAACATTGAAGAAATCGCCTAGGGCAGATATGGCTAATGTATTTCATAAACTCAAGAATAAATAAACTTTGGTGCATTTCATTTTATTTTTTCATTCCCTCATTTTTTTCCTGTAATTTTTTACTTAACTATTATAAAATATTTCTCCTAAATTTGTGTATTGCACGCCTACAATTATTTGTGGAATTTTAAATGCACCATAACTTCCAAAAATTTTGAAAGCCACTGTACAGAGAAGCGAAATGGAAATAACCTGGCATTGGAAATCAACAGCATTGTAAAAATTATTGCTCATCATCTTTGCACATTTTCTTGACCTCAAGGCCAAGGATGAAAATTTCAATAATTCTTCAATGTCTTTACACAAATTTTTGTTTTCTATTTTATTAAATTCTATAAGAACATCTTTTGAAAGGGTCTATAAAATTGTTGGACTTGGAACAATATATTTTTTCGGTTTTAAATCTAGATTTTTTAAACTTCAAAATTCCATTGAAATTTTATCATAAAATTTCCTAAAAGCATTATTTCTAAAAGCATATATATTATTTTCTAAAAGCATGAATATAATTTTCTAAAAGCATAAATATCATTTTCTAAAAGCATAAATATCATTTTCTAAAAGCATAAATATCCATTTTCTAAAAGCATAAATACGATTTTCTATATATATAATTTTCTAAAATCATAAATATCATTTTCTAAAAGCATATATATATCATTTTCTAAAAGCATAAATATCATTTTCTAAAATCCTAAATATCATTTTCTAAAAGCATAAATATCATTTTCTAAAATCATAAATATCATTTTCTAAAAGCATAAATTATATTTTTCATAAAAATCATTTTCTCAAAGCATTATATCTAAGAGCACAATATTTCTAAAAGCATAAATATCATTTTCATAAAATTTCTAAAAGCATAAATTATCATTTCCCATAGGCATAAATATCATTTTTAGTCTCATAATGGTTTTATATTGACAATATTCATATGTTTATTATAAGTAAATATATTTTTTACAAATTTTTCATTTAACAAATTAATTGCAGAATAATGTCTAAAAGAAAAATATTGAAAATTTTCGACAATATTCAAATCAATGCCATCTAAATGTTTTTTGTGATAATTAAATTTAGCCACTTAATCTAATAAGTCATTGTTATGGATGGCAAACTAAAAACTATTCCAAAATATTTACCATTGATTTATATCATCATAAAATTAAAAATACTTAATTTTGGCAATTTTATTCGTACATTATCCATTCACTTCGATTAATTTAATTGTATAGTCGGCATGTGTTCCACGTTTGTTTACACACATATCCTTTTTTAACAAATGATTTTTTTTATTTGCATAAAATTTCAGAAGGGCAACATTTTCATTATATATACATCTTTGATTTCAATTTCATTTTCAATAACTTCTTCCTTGCTTACTCATTATCTATTTTTTTCCGAAAATTGTATTTAATACATAAAATTTCTTCTAATTCTTCTAATTTATTCAGATTTTTTCCTCATTTTTTTTTAGTTCATACTAATTTCGTTAAAATCTTAGTTACTAATTTTCTAGAAACATCTAATTTCTTTACTTCAAATTCGTTACTCTCCATCTTAAAATTATTAGTATTTTATCTGAATATTAACTCAGCTACATCCCGGAAGGGATGTCAAATATTATCACACTAACCGTTGAGTATATACTAGATAATTACTTATTTAATTTTGCTTACCTTTCCAAGTTCAAAGAAATAATCAGAAGCTTTTCCATAGTTAGTCAATCAAATTATATTTCTAGATATCTAATACTTTCAATGTGTTTGTTGGATTCAAATTACATTTCCATAATACTTTTACAAATTTTATTCAACAAATAGTAAATAACGATTTACATAAATAACAAGAGAGATAGAAAATCCTGTGCTTATACCAGAGAAACTCGTACTAGGAAGTGAGAAAAAAAGTTCAGTGTTCAATATATAAGTGGAGCATTTTTAACAATATTATTAAACAAAACACTTCATTGCGTACATTTTCTCGTAAAATCATTATAATCCGTCTGTCATTCATTAAAATCATTTTATCAATTTCAATAAAAGATAAACGATTACATTCGTGTATTTTTGCTTCAATTTTACTTGCTTTAATCAAATTTTAATTTTTTACAATAAAGTTAGAAAATATTAATCATTTTTTTTTTCTTTTTATTTCGTAATCACAAATTTTATTTGTTTCAATTTCTTTCATGGTTTATTATAATTTGTTATTCGAAAAACAATATTTCTCCAACGAAAGCAAAAAAGAAATAAATTGGCCTACTAGTAAGATAAAGAATACTCCAATCAAATCTTTGATGCCCAATGAATTATTTTCGTGTGAAGGAATCTGAAACTTTTTACTTGACTTTATGCGAATTTTTAACCATTCGTCGTTTTGATATTTTTCAATCAACCCTGCAGCCACCATCCACGATATCAATCTATCCAAACTCTTCTTGCAACAAAATCCTTTTCTTATGGGCCATCCAAATTTAAAGGAAATAAGTGCATCTTCAGAAAAAATATATGACTCTGGGGGTAATTTACCCAGCAACAAATTTAAATTAAATTCAACGTTTACAACAGCTGTTTTACCAGAAATTAAGTTTGGATTCATAATTTCTGAGCATCATAAAACCAATTATTATTTAATACTGCTCTTCCGAGTAAAAGCGAGGTCTTTGTTTGGAGAATCAAGAAGAAAATTCACAGCAGGTACCCCACTTAACATGACGCACTTGTGAGTACCACTCTTTACTGCTTTCGCAAGATCCATGAATGTCTTAATAGGTTTTCCTTGTAAAGGAAGGGACAAAAAGGACAGCAAACACGCAGAATAGCTCAAGGAAATAATGAGACCTAACAGCAACCATGAGCCAACAAGGATTCTTGTTTGTATTCTGTTGTTCTTGAAATCCAAAGGTTGATGCAAAATACTGCCATACATATATATATAAAGTTTCAATAAAGAAAATTGAAGTTTAAGAAGTAACATGAATATTGCAGGAACGATGGCAAGCATTAATAGCATAATTGTCCACGAGACGACATCAAATGGTTCCACTAAGGCCCAAACCGGTGAAAGTGGTCCTGGTTTCTCAACAAGAAAGATCAATCTTTGATCATATATGTGTGACTGAAATCTACAACATCAAGCCTTTCGTATAACATTCCAATCCCACCAACACCTAAATCTGCTTCGCCTCGCTGTAGCATGCCGATAACTCCAGAGAAGCTACCATTTTTACCAAGATGGCCAAGTTGTTTTTCTGGCGGAATGAAATGCTCGTATTGAAAATTCAGCACCTTGCCAGGGTATTCAATAACCTACTTTCGAATCCAGACGTTAATAACTCACCAGATTCTGTCTTATGAATTTCAAAAAGATGTGGAACTGATACAGAAGATATTCTCAATGTAGACGGAAACTTCATCTTACTAAGAACAATTCCCTTCATTGGAAAATGAAATCTGATTCAAAATATTCTTCATTCCATTTATGATCAAAGGAAAAAGTTCGTTTTCAAATTTTTTAAATTTCTGTATGAGAACACTTTATGGTAATAAAGAGCTTGTGAAATATTTGCTTGTAATAAAAACTGTAATGATTCAGATTAATGTAACGAAATACACGTAAAAGATCACAGCAATCGGTATGACATGATTATAAATGTTTTATTTAGCATACAATGTAGAGTAATAGTCATTATCAGAAATTTATTTCTTAATGTCTGTGTGATGATTTCACATAGAAGTTACATTTTTTTCACAGTAAATAAGGAATTTAAATATTTATAAAGGGAGATGTGTGACTTGGTTCTATGAATAAAGATTAAACAGCAATTTATAAACATTGCCAATCTCATTTTTGACATTGAGAGGTATAGGAAATTCAAATGATAGGTAAATTATGTATTTTTTAAAATATTTTTGTCGAGATTCTATAATTTGGCCTTTGATTATGAGAGTATAAAACTTTTGAAAAGTTATGCTTCAAATTATTTATTGTGATTAAACTTTTCTATTTTGCTAATTAAGTATAATATTTCTTATCATTAAAATGAGGAAAGCTTTTAAGATTTTATTAGTTTATAATAAACATTTGCAAGTTGTCAAAGTAGAGATAGATGCTAAAAAAAAAAAAAATGTATGTAGTAAAATAATTAATTATCTCAGCAATAATCAATCAAAACCTCATAAATATTTTTTTAATTTAAAAATATTTTGATGATTTACAATATCTATTGGTGCAATATCTTTAGATATTGCACCATTATTGTTTAATTATTTGATATTTTATTATTATTATTTACATAATAATAGTATGATAATAATATATAATAATAATATAATATAATATATATTATGATAATAATAACAATATAATCTGAAGATATTTTACTATTATTATTACTATTATCTAACCATGCCAAGAAATATTTATAAAACTAAATAAATACATACATGTGCAGAAAGAATATAGAAAGAATTACTGCTCACATAAAAAATTATATTCTTGATGATAACAAAACACAAAAGATTATTCGAATAAAAGTTTTTTAAATTTATAAAAAAATGAAATCTTGTCTGTCTTGAATCTTTCTTGTTTTAAATTGTAAAAAATTACATTTTATGTTCTATTTGACAAATCTGAAGACATAAAATATCTTAAGAACATTTTCATTAAATAGAAAATAAAATGTGTTTGAGGTTTAACTGACAGTTAGAGAAAGATATTTTCACAATTATCATGACATTTTGAATACAAATTAATTCATAAATACTTCTTTAATTAATAAAGAAGATAAATTTATGTAAATAACACAATAAATTTTAAAAAATTTTTAAAATTTTATAAATTAATAAATTTATAAGATTTTTCAGTAAGTGTAACAAAAAATGGACTTCTGGCTTGAAATATTTGACTAATAATAGGTTGAAATTTTACATCTCCATGCATGAATGAAACTATGTATCCAATACTATGTATCTAATAAACCATGTATCTAATAAACCAAAAAAATAAAATCATCGACTTTTATCATTAAACAGAAAGCCAACTATGTTCCATATATTATTGAATTGATTCACTCAAAAAGAAAACAATTTTTAATGAATATTATTTATCCTGGATCACACTATCAATCTTACTTTCTTTCCAGATGCAAATGCCTTGGCAAAATCTAAATTTGCAATTCCATTTAAATTAAAACTAAATACCAAATTACAGAATTAAATGTTGACAGAAAAACAGCTACTATTCTCACAAGATTAAAGTTGAAGCACCACAAAAATATGTAATTTTCTGCTGGTGGCTTTAAAAAGTACCAAAAATGTGGCAACTGCTCTGATGCCGAGCTCACTCCTCATTATGTCTTTGATTGCCCAGCTATTGCAGCCGCCATGCATTGTCTGGACCATCTCTTGGAAGAGGATTTATATTCCGAGCTGACAATCAACACTGCTAATATTATTCGGGAGCACCACGATATTTGATTATCTTGTACACTTCAGGGGATACAACAACAACAACAACAACCTTTACAATAAAAATTAATTCTTAAAAGCTTCCAAGTAATAAAAAAATTAATTGTGATACAACAATAATTGTAACAAAAAGTGGATATTTCTATATATTTATATATATTTTGATATATTTTTTGTGATATTTTCGCCATGCATTATCTGGACCCTTCCTCAGAAGAAGATTTGTACTCTGAGCTGGCAATCAACAAAGCCAATACTATTCGGGAGCACCCTTGTACGACAATAACAACGACAACGGATACGACAATAACAACACAACGTTTACAGTAGAAATTAATTCTTAAAAGCCATCAATTAATAAAAAATTAATTATGATACAACACTAATTGTAAAAAAAAAAAAGTGTTTTTTTTTTTTTTTGTGATATATTTTGCTAAAAAACGTTTTATTTATATAAGATTATTGCAAATCATTCGCAAGGGCTTTTATATGTAGAAATAAAATGGATTTTATATCCTATTGACTCAATAATTTTGAAAATAATTATTTAAAAACAATAAAATATGCAATAAATATTATCTTTTGCTTACAATGTTGAAAAAATATTTACATTAATAGAAACAAAGAACATTAATGAAAATAAAAAATTTCAGAAAGATTTATCATCTAATAGAAACTATATTTTTATACTATACTATATTTCACTTCTTACTAATCACATTAACTTTAAAAAAGATGAAAAAGAAAATAAAAGTTTCTCACGCAACAGTTCCTCTCGAATACAAATTAATTCTTAAACGTCTCTTGAAGAACCATCAAAATAAGATAATAAATTTATAAGATATTCGACGATTTGCAAGCACCAGATCTTTAATTTTTTGGAAGTGAGCTTGGTCGATTGAGGTTGATGGTCGACCAGAGGACTCTTCTCCTTCAACCCGTTCTCTGACTTCTTTGAACTGTTTCTACCACTTCCAAACATTTCCTTTCTCTCTCTTTCTTCTTGAATGCTCGCCGAATGCCTTCTGCAACATTTTATACGTTTCCGCAAACAAAAATTGAATGCAAGTTCTTTGCTCAATTCATTCAGACATTTCAAAAATCGCCGGAATCAGTTTTAGCGTCTCACAAAACGAAGCGTAACTCAAACACTCATGAATATTTCGACATAACATTTCAGACACATGTCAGGGACAACGTCAGCCACCTAAAAGGAAGAAAAAAATTAAAATTCCATAAGCCCCGGGTATTTAAAATTGAAAATCGGTCTTATATTTTGAACACAGTAGTACACAATACTGTATTTTACTTCTTACTAATCCCTTAAACTTTAAAAAATAAAAATAAAAGTTTTTCACGCAGCAGTACCTATCGAATAACAAATTAATTCTTAAACGTTTCTCAAAAAAGAACCACCAAATAACTCCTGCCTGTATTTCTTCACCAACGGCCATTGGAGGCTTAAGACAATTAATTACTTTACTCGGAAAAACAAACGGCTCCATTTCCTCAGCAATAAAACATTTTTAGAACTTAAAAGATACTTTTAGCAAAAAAAAAAAAAAAAAGTCGCCATCTTTTGTAGTATTTTTGCTGCAAAAAAGAAACCAATGGCCTGATGGTGCGTAAAAATGTAACGTTTCTGAAATCGGTCAGTGATTTTTCCATTAATTAATATAATGACTTCTGTCTCTGCGCTTTGGCAGTTAATACTTTTTAATAATTAGGGGCATGATGGCCGAGTGGCTAGCGTTACGGCGCTCGATACCACAGGTTTGGGGTTCAAATTCCGGCAGTGCCATGGATGTTCGTAGTTATGATGGATGACGTTGGTTCGTTCTCTTTAAGCAGTAGGTCCCGGTCTCATAGGACCGTAGAGAGTCACAGAGCCCAATCAGACTTATCACCCACATCATTCCTAAGCTGTAAAAGGGGCAACTCAGCTGTAGGCACAGTTGTGTGGTATAGTAGTAATCCTTTTTAATTGGGGGAAATTATTTTAAAAAATTATACGAATGAATAACACTTGTTATTGTGTTTTAGAATTCAATAAATTATTATCAATTCGTAAATTTCCCGATAGATGGCGCAATAATAGCCATTCAAATTGGCGAAAAACTTACCTTTATTACTGTATTTGTACATTAAAAACATAACATCCCAAAGACATACTTTTGAAACATTGGCAACATCTGTACATTAAAAGAAAGATTACTCAAATCTAGATTCCAACAAAGACTAAATAAAGACCACATAATTCTACAACAGCAATTATTGATTTTTTTTTTTTTTTTTTAAATTTTGTAGTAAATGTTTAACATTAATGAAAATAAAAAATTTCAAAAAGATTTATTATTTAACAAGAACAAAGAAACTATATTTTGTACTATACTGTATTTTAGTAAGAAGTGAAATACAGTAAATATATAACAAATATAATTCCTTTTTTTTTTATATAGTTTAAGTGATTAGTAAACACTTAAACTTCCAAAAAAAAAAAAAGAAAAACAAAGTTTCTCACTCAACAGTACCTCTCGAATACAAATTAATTCTTAAACGTCTCTCGAAGAACCATCAAAATAACTCCCGACATATTTCACCTCCAGCGGGCATTGGGAGGCTTAAGACTATTAATTACTTTACTCGGCTCGATTTCCACAGCAAGAAAACATTTTTAGAACTTAAAAGATACTTTCAACAAAATTACAAAAAAGTCGCCATCTTTTGTAGTATTTTTGCTTCAAAAAGAAAGAAGGCAATGGTCTGATGGCGCGTAAAAATGTGACGTTTTCTGAAATCGGTTCGTGATTTTCCATTGATTAATATAATTTCTGTCTCTGCGCTTTGGTAGTTAATCCTTTTTAATAATCAGGGGCCTGATGGCCGAGAGGCGCTCGGTACCACAAATTTCGGTTCGAATCCCAGCGGTGCCATGAATGTTCGTAGTGGTTTATAATCCACTTTAACCCGTAGGTCCCGGTCTTACGACGTGAACTTCGTTGCTTCAGGTTGATGGTCGACCAGAGGGCTATTCATTTTCAATGCCTTCTCTGCCTTATTTGAACTGTTTATACCCCTTCTAAACATTTCTTTGCGATAGAGAAATGCTCACCGAATGCCTTCTGCAACTTTCTACACGTTTCCACAAACAAAATTGAATGCAAGTTCTTTGCTCAATTAATTCAGACATTTCAAAAATTGCCAGAATCAGTTTTAGCGTCTCACAAAACCAAGCGTAACTCAAACACTAATGAATATTTCGACGTCAAATTTCACACAGATGTCAAGGACAATGCCAGAAACCTAAAAAGGAAGAAAAAATTGAAACTCTATAATAAGCCTCGGGAATTTTAAATTGAAAATTGGTCTTACTTTTTTTTTGTTACTTTTGTTGCTTGAAAATTGATTGATCTTACTTTTAAAGTAGTACACTATACTGTATTTTACTTCTTACTAATCATTTAAAGTCTTAAAAAAAGAAAATAAAGTTTCTCACGCAACAGTACTTCTCGAATAACAAATTAATTCTTAAACGTCTCTTGAAGAAGCATCAAAATAACTCCCGCCATATTTCTCCGCTAACGGGCATGGAAGGCTTAAGACAATTAATTACTTTGATCCAAACAAACGGCTCGATTTCCACAACAATAAAACATTTTTAGAACTTAAAAGATACTTTTAAAAAAAAAAGTCTCAAAAAAGAAAGCAATGGCCTGATGGCGCGTAAAAATGTGACGTTTTCTGAAATCGGTCGGTGATTTTTCCATTGATTAATATAATGACTTCTGTCTCTGCGCTTTGGCAGTTAATCCTTTTAATTGGCTGTAATCCCCGAGGGCGAAGGAAGGAAGGCCTTTTGTTTTCGAAGGCCTCTCTTGGCTGCTTATTCGCTCCAGCCCACTCGTCGATGAGAAAGCGAAAGAGATGAGTTTGGAAGTTTCAGGGAAAATCCTTTTTAGTTCGGAATTATTTTTTTTTTTTTGTCTCTCTTTCTTTCTTTCTTTTTCTTTTGGCAAATGAGGAAAAAAGAATGCTTAGAAATACATTAATCTTGTATGTGCTTCGATTTTAACCTTTTGTGTTTAGAATTTATGGAATACGATTTCTTTCATGGACACGTTGATAGATATTTGGCACAATAGATTTGATACAATGTTTTAATTGTTAGGTATATTAACTATCAGCCAGAATGGTCAGTGTCTAGCTCTGTGGCGCTTGGGGAGACAGATTTTGGCGGTGCCATGGATGTTTCAAGTGGTTCGGAATCCACTTTAAGCCATAGATCCACAACACAAGTTACGAAAATTTTATTCCGCTTTTAAAATGTTATCACAGGAAAGAAATTGATATTAATTCTACCATTGAAAGCAGTTTTATAAATTTGCATATTATAAGCAAAATTTATTTTTAAAAATAATTTTAATTTAATATTCAGAACTACCCGATATATAGAGCATTAGGTTCCCATTAGGATGCTAGGAGCTAGGTTCGAATACTATTAATTAAGGTATTCGAATGAAAATACCATGTGCTTATGACAAGGATAGGTTTGGTTTGTCGCTTTTATGGTCATTTTGTGCACATTTTAGGCTAAAAGACCGGCAGCTACAACTTAACGTGGATTCGAACCACTAACAAACATCCCTGCTACCGCCAGAATTCGAACCTAAAAAGCCCTTGGTGCCAAAGGCGTTAGCCAATTAATCATCAGGCGCACCAAGGATTGACAGGATATAAATCCTTCCTTTGTACTCAGGAAGAGAAGAGGTGGTTACGAAGACACAGTTTTCACCCTGAGTGGGGTGCAGATAATAGCAGGGTCCTTCAGGCAACTCTGGCAAACTTACATAACTACCATCTGCCACAAATCTGTCACTTTATTGGCGCAAGACTTGAAGTCAAAGCGACCAGCATTCAAAAAAACTAACATCATTTTGAAAATTGAAGATTTCAGGATCTATTTGCAATTCTAATTAAAATGAAGAAAAACAAATTAAATATTTTTCTTTTCTAATGCAGCCGGAAAACACTTATACAGTTGTCTTTGATGCCTTAAGGTAAGTGTTGCACCGACGTTATTCCCTGATGACTATCCAGGAAGTGAGTGTAGCTTAAAGATAAGTTACGGACGAGGATTAACAATCTACGGTCCGGGATCCCGACCCGGACTTTCGGTTTAAAATGGATTCCGAACCACTACAAACATCCATGGCACAGCCGGGATTCGACAGAGCTCGAGACACTCGCCATTCAGGCCCGGGATACAAATTAAATATTTGATTCAAACTATAACGCATAAAATATAATTAACAAATAACTTCAACTATCACAATTAAACAAGTTAATTTTTTTTGTGACAAATGAAAGAAATAAAATAAATGGAGACGAAGACATGCTTAGAAATATATTAGCTTTATATGCTTCCTTTTTAAGCTATCGGGTCTGAGTTTTTATATAACAGATTCTAAAATGCTTTCTTTAAACCAACGTTTTGATTTTTGTAACATTTCATACAACGTACTTTTATACAATTTGTTACAACGTAAGATTTGATATTTTAAAAGATGATACTTTAATAGTGATGTATAAAAAGAAAAAATTAAGGCGAATAAAGACTTAAAAATATATTGTTATATGCTGTGATTTGAGGGTTTGAAGTTTTACAAAGTAAAATTTAGTTGACTTCCATAATCTAACATATGGGTGCAATATATTAATTTATATTTTGTCAATGATGTATCTACTAACTAATACGTGTATAAAAAAATTATGAAATTTTTATTTCATTGCATACTTAGAAAACGCTAAATATGAAAGGTAATCAAACTCTAAAAAATTACTACTCTAAAAAATTATAAAAAATAAAGCACAATTGCAAACATTGCATATATTTAAATCACAATTTATTTATAAACGTAACATTCTATTTTAAAGACTAAAGATTTCAGTATTTTTCTTTTTTGATCATAATTAGGATGATGAATATTTAAATAAATTTACATTTTTCCATTTTGAAACAAAAACTATTTAAATAATATATTTGTACTTCGTTTTAAAACTGGCGTAAAAACAAACTACAGAGTGTATTTCAGTATAATATAAAATAAATATAAAAAAAACATCTTCTATTGTCAAAAATATTCTTTCAGAAATTATAAAGCAGTTTGCAAAAAAAAAAAAAAACATTTTTAACATATTATTTCTGTTTAAAAGTTAAAACATTCTTCTCTTTCGGAAAAAAAAATATTTAAGTTTAAAGATAAGCAAAACTACAACTGTCAGACAGAAATTCATTATTGAATTGTTAAGTATTTTTATAAAATCTCAAATGTATTGTTTTAATAATGTAAACGTGTAATACTAATATGACACAACTACTATATATAGTTAGTGTCATATTTTTTAAATATTTTATTGCGTTTAAAAACTAATATCTCTAAATGTATCAAAAAGGAAATGAAACCTAAAATAAGTAAAAAACAAAATAAAATATTTTAATAATGATTTTATTACATTCAGTTTATTTATTATTCATTGTTTTAAACTTTTATTTATCAATTATTTCTTGTCATGTATGAAAAACAAATATTTCATTGAATTTTATATATATTTTTAATTATAACTGATTTATACTTCTAATTTATAACTACAAGACGATGACGACAATTTGTCTATCGTTAGGTTGACGGACAGCCTTGATTGCATAGCAACCTCTATCTCCTGCTTTGTGAATGAGAATAGTTTCTTAAACTTTAACCCAATTGATTAGATATAAAAAGGTTTGGTTTGATTATTCACTATACGGTCATTTTGTTCACACTTTAGGCTAATTAGACTGGGACCCACTATTTAACGTGGAGTTCGAACCACTAACAAAATGCATGCCATTGCATGCCATTGCCAGTATTCGAGCCTGAAGCCTGTTATCTACCTCTTAATATCGTGTCGGCCCTTTTTCGAGTTACGTGTGGCATGGACTAACAAGTCGTTGGAAGTCTTCTGCAGGAATATTATCGATAGACGTCCATAATTGTGCGTTGATGGTACATTTTTGGGCACGAACAGACCTCTCGATGATGTTAAATGCTAATGTCGGGCCTGAAGATCATTCCCTGTTAAAACCAATCGCGAACAGTTGTGGCCCGGTGACATGGCGCATTGTCATCAATAAAAATCCCATCGTTGTTTGGGTAATGAAGTCCATGAATTGCAAGTGATCTCCAAGTAGCTGAACATAAGCATTTCCAGTCAACAATCGCACCAGAGGACCAAGTCCATTTTACATCATTACCAGCTTTAACAGTGCCTTGCTGACAGTTTGGGTCCATGGGGTCTGCGCCACATTCGAACCCTACCATCAGCTCTTACCAACTGAAATCGTGACTCATCGGACCAGGCCACGGTTTTCATTCATCTAGGGACCAACCGATATGCTCACGTGCCCACGAGTCGCTGCAAGCGATGTCGTTCTGTCGGTAAAGGCAATATAGCCCAAGAAGCCAAATTTCTCCGCACAGTTCTAACAGACAAGTCTTTTTGTACGTCCACATTGTCATTTGACGCAGGTGTTGCTTGTTTGTTAAATTTACGACTCTTTGCAGAACGTCACCGGTCTCGGTCGTTAAGTGCAGGCGGTCGACCACTGCGCTGTCCAGGTGGAAATTTCATACTCTCGGCACATGCGTCTCCAACCATTCCGCGTTAATTCCCGTCGTGATGGTCATCATCACACGTCAAAACCTCTTATTCAGAAATGAAAGCTCTGCGAAAGCACTGCGCATTTACCTGTTCTACGCGATGCTACTGCCATCTGAAAATTTGCATTTGCTATCCCATGACTTTTGTCACTTCAGTGTATATATATATGTAACTTATTATTAATTAATTTTTTAATTAATAAAAAAATTTATATATATATATATATAATTATATATTAATATTTATTATAATTTTTTTAAATAAGGAATAAAAATTTAAAAAGAGGAAAAAAGGTAATAAAAATAAACAAAATAGAAGAAAAACAATAAAAGAAGGGAAATTGTGACTTGCATGGTAATTCGGAAAGGAGGATATCGTGACGTTAATGAATATTATTCGAGCAGAATTTGTCTTTTTACGGTCATTTTATGCTCATTTTAAGCTAAATAGACCGGGACCTACAGTTTAAACGTGGATTCGAATCACCAACAAACATGCCACCACAAGATTCGAATAACCCTGAAGCTTCAGTACTATGGCTGTTGGTACTCTAGGAGCCAATCAGGCCGCTTATTCAAGTATGAGGTCTTTAGCGATTTTGAAATCGGAAATGTCGTAATCATAGTTTTCTAGATCATTCAAAATAGAACTATTAATATTTGGAATTTAATTATAAGCATTTTTGTGCAATTTTGTAAAATAATTTTTAAACTGGGAGGGAGAGCATGCCTGATGTCCACATTTCTGGAAAAAAAATCAGAGTGAATTTGTAACAACAGAAGTTGTTGTTCTAATGCAGCTGGCAATACAGAGACAGTTAAATCTTTATACCGTAAGGAAGGACGGCACCACTGTTGCTCATTTAACACTACCCAGGAGCATATGTAGCTGGAAGATATGCTAAGGACGCGAGTAACACTACCCCACAACGCTCTACGTTCCTATTAGACCGGGACCTACAATTTAAAGTGAATTCCAAACCACTAGAAACATCCATGCCACCGCCGGGATTCGAACCCGAAACCCAGTACCAAGCGCCGGAGCGCTAGTCACTCGGCCATCAAGCCCCATGTTTCTATTGCTCCAATACTTTTTTTAAAAATTTCAAAAAATATTTGAGAACAAAATATACAAAGCACAGAATAATTAATAAAATGTTAAATAACTCTCTTATTTTGTTCAATACAGCTAAATAATTTGGCACGCAGAAGTTCAGCTGAGGCTATTTCGTGGAACAATCTAATAGAAAAATAGAAAACCTTTCTATGCATTTTAACTTACTCGATACATGGTTCATTTTTAGAGGTATTTGCTTCAATTCGACCACTAGAAACATCCACGGCAACGCCGGATTACAAACCTGAAACTGGACCTGGACCGAGTGCCAGAGCGCTAGCCACTCAGCCATCAGGTCCATAACAACAGATGTAAATCCTAACATAGTTAAAACGCGTTTCTGACACTTAACAATCACTAATACAGTCATGAAACTGCCTCATAAAAAAATGCTGAGCTCAGAGTTTGCTCTAAATTAATCCCCTCTGCATTTGGACGGAAGCTTTGCACAACTTATAACCCTCCTTTTAAAAGGATTTAACGCCACCACTTTGTTGGCGACGTTTATCTCAGCACCCTCCTTTCTGCATCACCCCAGGACAAGGTATGCCCCGAGCCACTTAGCCAAAAGCCCCTTTTTTGGGCCGTTCATATATCTCCTCAGCCGTGTTTCAGACCCTTCAGGAAATGTCGGTGGCGTCATTTTGCTTTAAGTATACTTTGGACGTGAGGCTATTCGTAGTCTTTTAACTCGTTCTCTTAAAGTGGTTACTTGAGTGAAAAAGTGTGGTTTTTAAAGTGTAGTAATGGGTGTGATTACGTGGACCGTTACTTTCCTGGAGACAGTGTTTATTTTTTTAAAGCTTCTGTCACCTTAAAAACAATATTTTTCTTTCTGGAGATTTTTATTTATGTAAAAAATCAAGTGGTTTATTTTTTTTAAGTAAGATAAAAAAAAAAAAAAAATCTTTTTTTTTTTCTTTAAAAAAGCTTGATGGTGAATTTCGCACATAGATGGCTTATAAAAGTTTTTGAATTTGTCCCGAAATTTTACTTAGCATTTTTATGAAATTAAATTGCCCAAAAATCTAATAAAATAATTCTTTAATTCTGCAATCTATTTAGTATTAATGTTTAAAATTTAAAGTGCCATATATGTAATCTGTCTTAATAATATGTATTCTGTCTGTCTGTAATTTCAGATATTCTAAGCTATTTTACTTAAAGCTTTACGTTATTCTAGTAAATACCTTAAACTATTTTTAATATAATGATATTGGATTTACTTTATTAGATTAAAATCACGTAATGAATAACATACAAAATATACAAATCTTAAATAATTATGTTTTTATTGAATTTTTGCATTAATTTATTAATTTTTAATTATTAATTAAATTTATGTGTTATTTTTATGTGTAAAATAATTATGTTTTTAATTTTATTGCAGTATTGAAAAATAAAAAAAAAAGAAATTATATAATTTTAATATATTTTTCTACATTTAATACACATTTTTTCTAATTTTATTGAATTCCTTTTTTCTTATTTTTTATCATTGTGATTTAGTCTCATTAATTTACTTTGATCTACACAATTATTCCCTAACATTTGAAAATATAATGCAGTTTCTATTGAATATCAATGGACCTTTGCACCACTGATGCATGGCAAGAACTGTTCGCAGACGAGTGATGAAAAGAGAACATTGACTTGGAGAAAAAAATATTCTTAGAAATCTTAGAAAGTTCTCCCAGACAACCTATGCATCGATGCCAGATGATTGACACCACTGTCATCACCATCGAATCCTCGTCGCCGTTGCTGAAAGCAGCGAATACAACTGACTCAAATCAGCGGATTCGAATGAGTTATCACTTTCTTAGCACTGATCCGTTATGGTTCACAAATCGAATACATAATGCATTTCAACATGAAAAAAAAACATGGCAGATCAGTTACAACTACGGAAAAAGTGGAATTCACTATTGTATAATTAAATTCCTTGCCTAGAGCTGTCGATGTGGCTTACTTTACACTTGTCATGGGCCCTGTCTACCTATAGAATCATCTGTATAGAATACTACTGCATGATATAGATATCTGCCATTTTGGCACCATGGTCTTTCCCATGACTGGGAGCACCTCAGCATATGCCCTATTTTTCTTAACTGTTTCCCTCTTTTGTGTTACTGACAATTCCTTTAGTGATTGATTTTTGTTGTTTTTACAATATTTACTGCTTGTAGACTATTGACTGAGAGGTAGGAGACGGACATCGGATAAAAAAATTAGATTACTTAGAAATCAAAAAACTTCCTGGAAAAATTTCGGATTCATTAAATCTTTACTTTAAAAAAAGCATTATTGAGAAAGATCCAGTAAAATTTCTTTTACTGTCTAATAAAACTATTTCTTTCAGTTCAGTTTAAAAAAATCTAAAAACTGTAAATAACTGAAAAAAAATTTGAAACACACTACAATTAAAACAAATGTTGCAATTAATCAAACCATTAAATTAAACAAACAGTTATTACAATTAAACAAACAATAGCTACAATTAAACAAGCAATTGCTACAATTAAACAAAAACAATTACTACAACAAAACAAACAATTAAATTAAACAAACAATTGCTACAATTAATCAAACAATTAAATTAAACAAACAACTACTACAATTGAACAAACAATTAATACAAATATTTATTTAAAAAATAATAAATTTTTTTAACAATGAATCATTAATTTTCCTGATTTCATAACAAAACCTCTGAGTTTTTACTAACATCTAACAGAACTCGAACTCATTTTTATTAAATGGACGGCCCCCGCCATACGGAAAAAGAGATTTAAATGAAAAGGTCTTTAATCCACTCCGTTGTATTCCAATTGAAACCAATCACACGCACCTGAATTCGGGTTGATAAGCTGCGCACAGGAAATTGCCCGGATAAACACTGGGGGGGGCGCTTCTTGATCCCCGGTTCCAAATGAACAGCCCAGATGGCTGCGATGCCCTTTTGTCCGGTTAACGGCATTACCACTCTTGGTTCACTGGATATATAGTCTCAAGAGACACGATAAAAAAGAGCCATAATGTAAAAAAAAAAAGTAATATTCGGTATGTTTCTAATTCTGCCACAGATTTTTTGAATTATTCATTGACTCACTCTGTCAAACACAAATATATTCTACTTGTAATTCTACTTTAGAATTTAATAGGTTATTAGTTTGTAAGTTTCAAGATAGATGGCCATTTTAAATTGACAAAAAAATCCTACCCTTTATTACTGTATTTATACATGTTATGCTTTAAACGTCGCACAGATATATTTTTGAAGCATGACAAAGATCTATAAGTTAAAAGAGAGGTTACGCGAATCTAGATTCCAACAAAAACTAAATAAAAAAACCACATAATAATACAAACAACAATTACTGACTTCTTTAATTTTTGTAGTAAATATTTTTGTATTGTATCATAGAAGAAGTTAAAACTCATTTTATAGATATATATTTTTTGCACAAAAGAAAGCAAAAAAAAAGTGCAAATATAATTAAAAACGGGAACTGAATTCATTAAGATAGATTTTATCAGTAACACAATGCATGTAAATAATTATTTTATTCAGGTAAGTATATATGTATAAAGATGTAACGTACATAAGAATAAGTATAAATGCAAGCTTTTCTTTAATACATATAACATGTAATAGCATGTAACATATACATGTCACATAAGTATATATGTAAATATTTCTTTAAATACATGTAACATATAAGTATTTCAAATACGAAGCTTTTTAATTTCAAAGCTTACAAATAAGTTTCAATGCTTGCAAAGTGCTTTTGCTTCAATAAGGACTAGCCACCTAAATCTTTTTCACCAAAAATGTGGCCATTTCAAATTATAGAATTAAGTGTCTAAACTTTGATTAAATTAATGGAATTCAGATTGTATTTCTATGTATATTTTTTTCATTATTTTGATACATGTTTCAGTTTTTAGAGATTAAAATATTTGATATATTTGATATCTCATTCAGATTTGGATTTTTATAGGCATAATAATATGTCCGACTAGCTCTCTGGCGCCCGGTGTCACAGGGTTCGAGTCCCGGCATTGCCATGGATATTTGTAGTGAATCGGAATCCTATAAACCTTAGATCGGTCTCATATGATTGTAGAGCGTTGGGCGTAGAGCTGACAACACACTACCCCGTAATATGAAAACAGCTCTTGTTTCGGAATAGGCGGGACGGTCATGGTCCAACATGGATTGTAGTGCCGGGAGTTAGTTAGTTAGTTTTTATACAGTTTAATAGCACTATTTTCTACTATACAATAAATAATTTTAAATGAAGAAAAAATATAAACTTATAAGTATTTGTAAATAATACCACAGAAGAAAATAAATTTTCAAAGTGTATGTTATCATATAATCGCTTTTTCTTGCGGATTAAAAGTAAAAAATCTTGTCGATTTGAAGTTTCCATAATCAATTTTTGTCATACAAAAATTCAATTATTATTATCTATGATTTGAAAAATTACTTAACCTAAAAATTAATTTAAAAAATTAATATAACTATTATCTATTCCCGACTCATACTCCATTGGTTACTTACTTACACATATATTAGGAGTTTAAGTTTGAAGTTTAAACTAAATGGCAGTAGATGTTGAGTTTGAATTCAGTTAATTTTAAAGTTATTGACACTGGCATTTGCATTTAATGCCGGCCCTAAAGCCATCTCGTAATACCCGTCAGACAGTCTGGTGGGAGTTTCAAGTTTTTTTCTTACAATATACAATACGGAGCGTTGGCTTCTAAAATTTTCCTCCCCAAAGCCAATGACCTCCCCTTAATCTTCGTCACCGATAAGATGCTGTTCAGGTTATACATTAAGTGGAACTCATTCATATAAGAACATCCAGTATCTAGACTTTTAAAAGCCCCCATTAATTATATTAATCTAGTTTATATCAAACTAATTTTTAAAATTAATTTAATACAGTAAAATAATTTTAAAAAATAATCTAATGTGCATCAAATATTTTTAAAAATTAATCTAATGTACATGAAATAATTTTCAAAATTAATTTAATGTATATATCAAGTTAATTTTCAAAATTAATCTTAAGGTACATCAAATTAATTTTCAAAATTAATCTAATGTACATCAAATAATTTTCAAAATTAATCTAATGTACATCAAATAATTTTCAAAATTAAACTAATGAGCATGAAATTTTTGGGCCTTAAAATTAATCTAATATACATCAAATAATTTTTTAAAAATTAATCGAATGTTTCAGATAATTTAAAAAATCAATCTATCGTGCGTCAGATAATTTTAAAAATTAATATAAAGTACATGAAATAATTTTTTAAAAATATCTATTACATATATCAAATTAAATGTAACAGTTTATTTAATTCTTATCTATGCTTCTAACAATTTTCTGACTAAATAAACTATATAATTTTTACTAAAGATATTGCAGATTATTATATATTTGAAATTTTTTTGAAAAGATTTTGAATTGTAACAAAATGTATTTAAAAAGATTTAAAAAAAAATTAGAACCTTTGCCAAAAAATATGGAATGAGTACTAAAGTTTTTAAGCACAGCATTCAGTGTTTTTTAAAGTCATTTCAACACCGGGCATTGCATTTAATGCCCGCCCTAAAGACATTTTTCCAATTACCTTTTCTATTTTAAATTACCTTTTTTATGGATACTCATGATTTTAAAACAATTTTTAGTGCCGAATATACTCTATTAAGGACGCTTGACGGTCTAATAGTTAAGCAATTCAGAAAAACCTTAACAAACTTTATTGCCTTCTTTAATAACATCAGCGTAAAATAAATATTAATAAACCTAATAAAATAGCTTTTGAAAGTATCACAGAACGGCTTTATGTAAAAATTAGGGTTGATTCTAAATTTATTTATAGTTAGCTTTTATTACAATTGTAAAAATCTTCTTTTGAAAAAAAGTATTAGTAGTGCTTTATTTATATATAACAATGTGTATTTTGCATATATCTTTTGCTTTTTTTTTCAATTTGAGGAAAAGAAAAATTCTTATTATATGTATATATTTCTGTTGTTGTTGTTGTGACAAAACCTCAGTGGCCGGCAGAGCATCACGGATATTTCATGAGTGGTCTACTCCATGGATGGAGAGAAAGAGGGCAGCTTCTGTTGTGATGAAACACCCGTAGATAGAAGTCTGTACGCTGAAGCTCCGTGACGCTGAAGAAGAAGGGCAGTGTCTTCCAGGAGGACTTTTAGGGGAACCAACTTTCATTTTCTTCTTATGTTAGAAAAGCCGGGAAAATTCCCCCAACAGGCAGTCTGACTAACGAAGCAAAAAGCTAATCATCACATACGCCATCAGGACTCCTCGTTTTTTTAAAACAGTGTCTACAACAAAGCCGCCAGCCGTTTGAACCTCAGCCCTAATGCTGACTAACAGAACACGTTACCGCTGAACCACGAGTCGTGCAGCAACTTTTGTAATTATCATAGTGGTATCGTTGAAAAGGGCTCGAAAGGAACTAACGTAAGGAGCAATGCAGTTGATTAACAAAATTATTTAACATTATTACTTAACAATTAATTTGTTAATAAGAGTTATTAATTATAATTAGTTAATAATAGTTATTAATTAAAATTAGTTAATTTGTTAATAATATTTATTAATTAAAATTAGTTAATTTGTTAATAATAGTTATTAATTATAATTAGTTAATTTGTTAATAATGCCTTTTAGAATACCTGACAAATCATTTCAACGTCATGGAGGCAGCCTGACTACCGATACAAGACAATTTACATGTATTGTCATAATCGTTATCGAGTCACCTCGTTTCTAAAAGCAGTGTACAATGGTCTCTACCAGTAGATTCATACTTGAGTTCTCTTATGTTCTAGTCGCGCATGTTACAACTAAACCACACGAGCCAGGCAAATGTATACGTTACCTACCATTGAGTCACGAGTTAGGGAAATGTATACGTTACCTACCATTGAAGAAGTTACGAGTTAGGGGAAATGTATACGTTACCTACCATTGAGTCACGAGTTAGGGAAATGTATACGTTACCTACCATTGAGCCACGAGTTAGGGAAATGTATACGTTACCTACCATTGAGCACGCGTTAGGAAATGTATACGTTACCTACCATTGAGCCACGGAAGTTAGGGAAATGTATACGTTACCTACCATTGAGTCACGAGTTAGGAAATGTATACGTTACCTACCATTGAGTCACGAGGTTAGGAAATGTATACGTTACCTACCATTGAGTCACGAGTTAGGGAAATGTATGGTTCTACCATTGAGTCACGAGTTAGGAAATGTATACGTTACCTACCATTGAGTCACGAGTTAGGAAATGTATACGTTACCTACCATTGAGTCACGAGTTAGGGAAATGTATACGTTACCTACCATTGAGTCACGAGTTAGGAAATGTATACGTTACCTACCATTGAGTCACGAGTTAGGGAAATGTATACGTTACCTACCATTGAGCCACGAGTTAGGGGAAATGTATACGTTACCTACCATTGAGCCACGAGTTAGGGAAAATGTATACATTACCACCATGGTATGAATCGGGATCTCATCTTTTTGAATCTAATTTTCATGGATTCGTTATTTATGTAATTTATTAATTGATTAATTATAAAGGAATGTAAACACTTTTCATCGTTAGCTTTTGAGTAGTAAGATTCATATATTTTAGTTTTTATATCCACAGAAGAGTAATATTCAAGATACAAAAAGAAATATGAAACATTTTATGACGTTTTAACAAAAATCTATAAGTTAATTTCACGAAAGATAGGAAATCAAAATTAAATTCAGAAAATCAAGAATAAAAACAGGAAATAAAAATTTTTTTGTAAACCACTTCCCTACTTTTTATTCATATTCGTATTTTCGTATTTTTTGAGTATTTTGTATTTGTGTTTATTCTTATTTAGTACTTGAGTAATCTAAATAACAATATTAAGGGAAAGTAATTGGAATTTATTTAAGTAAAAGTAATTTGAATTTATTTAAGGAAAAATAAATTTTGTCTTTAATTTAATCTAATAACTTCATTACTTTATTTTTACCATTAATTTTTGCGTATATATTTAATAACAACATTTTTATTCATTCAACATCATTATTTTAACATCATTTTTTTTTCATTATTTGCTGATTACTAAAACGACATCAACAATTAAGAAAAAAAAATAACGCAAAATTAATCATTAATTATTATTAACAAGTTATTATTTAAGTAACTTTTTATAAATAATGGAAATCTGTATCAGTATTTATATTAATTCTAAAATTTTTTTCCATATTAATATTCCAAGCAACAAAAAAAAGCTGAAGATTCTCAAAAAAAAAAGGGAGGAGATTTAATCCCTTTCTGTGATGACTCAATCTTCTCAATCAAATTGGCCGGCGCATGCGCAATTTGAATAAAAAGGCAGCAGAATCGAGAGCGTTGGAAATGAGGGTCTAAAAAATACGAAAACAATATTGGAAGTCGGTGAATATCAAAGTGTATTAGGATGGATGCGCGCTAATCCAATTCGCGCCTAAATCTCTCTTTGTGAGTCACACTATCCCGCCTTTTTAGCTCCTGGGGCTTTTTTAAATTGGATACCGATCCTGGATTTCAAAGTCCAAAGCAATAAATTTATCGATGTTGCTTATTTCTGCACTTTTAGTTTAGCTGTATTCCATAGTTATAAAGTTCAAAAATATTTTGACCTTTTTAGTTTATTTAAAATGCTATTTTTGGTAGGTTGATTTTGTCTTGTTTAAGCTTTTTTAAAAATCTAAGCAAAAAAAATTGAAGTCAGTTTATTTTGACTCTATGAAGCCACTAGTTTGAATAAACAAATATGTCATCTTGTTTCTTAACTATTTATTTTGATCACATAAATAATTATTAATAACATATATTTAAGTAATAGCATTTAAAAAAAAATAGCATTATAAATTGTACAATAAAATAAAATGAATCTTCCCTTTTTGTTAAAGTCATTTAATTTGGAAAATAAATTAAACGAAGAAAAATAAAAAAAATAATGTATCATATAAATTATTTTAATATATACATATATACAAAAGTTTTGTTTTAACAGCTATGTCTTCTTACTTCTTAACTATTTATTTTACTGACATATATAATTATTAATAACTTATAATGTGTAAGTAAAATACATCTGTTGTGTAAGTAGTAGCATTATAAAAAATAGCATTATTGATTGTATAATGAAATAAAACGAATCTTCCCTTTTTTTGTACAAATCATTTAATTCCGGAAAACGAATTAAAAGCCAAAAAATAAAAATAAAAATGTATAATAAATTATTTTAATACATTAATATATATATAAAAGTTTGATTTAACAACTATGTCAACTTAGTTCCTAACTATTTATTTTGATGACATACATAATCATTAATAACTTATAGTGTTTAAGTACAGTAAAGCCGTTTCTGTAATTAGTAGCGTTATAGATTGTACGATAAAATAAAACGAATCTTCTCTTTTTTGTTGAAAAATAAAAAAAATAATTAATATAATAAATCATATTAATATATATATATATATATATATATATATATATACATATATAATTAATTGTGGAAAGTTAGTTAGAATAAAGTCCTATTAATTTCCAAATGAAATTATTTAAATTTTTAAAAAATTAACTATATAACATTAAAAATAAAAATAATAAATAAAATATAAAATAAACCATATGCTAAAAAAATTTCACTTTCAATTATTCTGCTTAGATTCAACACATATTTAATTTTGAAATATTTCCTGGATTTCCTGGATTCCACATTTTTAATTGTTTCAATACTTCCATAGTTTCGTAAATTTTCTTTCTAATTTGTTTATTAAACAAATTAGAAATTTTCAAAATAAATTTTATTTGAAAAATGGTATTTCTTAACATTAATTAACATTAAAAATAAAAAAATTTAAGCAAAAAAAATAATAAACGTAAGACTTTTTCCAAATAATCTAAAATCTTCATCATATTCAACTAAACAAACTCTAATTATATCAACAATATTATAAACTTTTCCTTCATTGGCTCAGCAGCCTCTCGGTGGGCCGAGGCCGTCTGCCTACTCGCCGATTTCGAGACAAGAGATGTTTTCTTTTTATGGGGGTAGGGTTGTCAGCCCAACGCTCTACAATCATGTTAGACAAGGGACTTACGGTTTAAAGTGGATTCCAAACCACTACAAACATCCATGGCACCACCTAAACTCGAAACCTCTGGCACGGAACGCTAGTCACTCGGCCATAAGGCTCATGTAGCCAACTCTCTACAATCATATTAGACAGGGAACCTACGGTTTAAAGTGGATTCGAACCGCTACAAACATCCATAGCACCGCCAGGCACGAACTCTAAACCTGTGGAATCAAGTACCAGGGAATATTATAAACAGTTACAAAAAAAATACTTCATTTTAAAAATGAAAACAATGTTTTTATAAAAATGTTTATTTTATTCTTTATTTGAATTTACAAAAAACATTTATAAATTTTAAAAAAAATACAATGTAATGTTAAAATTTTCTAACCTTTTTTAACAAATTTATATCTTATTTAAGTCGATCGCGGCACAAAAAATGTTTAAAATCAATTTCCTGTAAGAAATCTTATATTAAAAGAAACAATTTGGCTTAAGAATTTCAATTTTTTTCTTTTTTTAGGTTGCTGGCACTGTCCTTGACATCTGCGTGAAATTTGACTTCAAAATATTCATTATTGTTTGAGTTACGCTTGGCTTTGTGAGACTGTAAAACTGATCCCGGGGATTTTTGAACTGTTTGAATTAATAGAGCAAAGAACTAGCATTACATTTTGTTTGAGGAAACGTATAGAATGTTGCAGAAGGCATTCGGTGAGCATTCCTATATCGGAAAGAAATATTTAGAAGGGGTATAAACAGTTCAAAGAAGGCAGAGAACGCATTGAAGACGAAGACCCCTCTGGTCGACCATCCACCTCAACCGACGAAGCTCACGTCCAAAAAAATAAAGATTTGGTGCTTGCAAACTGTCGATTTACAATTAGAGTTTTTGCTGCTGATGTTGGAATTTCAAAGGATCTGTCAATTCCATTTTGGGCCTCAAACGCGTCAAATCTCAATTGGTACTGAAAACACTGAATGCGCCTGCTCACACTGCATTGATTCTTCGTGACTGTTTCGCCAAAAATGAAATCCATATCGTTCCACAACCACCATAATCACACCGCGCGACATTCTGCTATTCCTAAACTGAAAAGACCACTCCGGGGACACCGTTTTGCGTCGATTGAAGAGATTCAACGTGAATCGCCGCGCGCTTTGAAAGCCATCTCTGCCGATGACTTTTAGTATGGATTGATTAATGGGAAAAAAGTTGGCATAAGTGCATTGTGTCCGGAGGGGATTACTTTGAAGGCGATGAAATAAATTTGGAAGAATAAATAAAGGGTTTTTGAAAAAATAATTGGTCTTACTTTTTGGTCACAGTAGTAAACGTCTTCTTCTTCACTGGTGCAACATTGCGATGGTGGGCTAGGCCCATTTGCCTACTGGCAGATTTCGAGACAAGATTGGTTTGTCACTCTACGGTCATTTTTTGCACACTTTATTCTAATTAGACCGGTACCTACAGTTTAACATGGATTCGAACCACTAACCAACATCCATCCACCGCCAGGACTCGAACATAAAGTGCGTGGTACCAAAGGCCAGAGCCCTAGCCAATTTGTCGCCAGGATGCTTCAAGACAGGAGATGTTTTTATTTTTTACCAGGTAGAATTGACAGCCCTACGCTCAACGCTCTACAGTCATATTAGGCCAGGACCTACAACTTAAAGGGCATTCGGAACAACTACGAACATCTATAGCCCCTCGAGATACGGACCCAGAATCGATAGCCCTAGTGCCAAAAAGAATATTACACAAAAATACTTCATCTTAAGAAAGGAAGCAATATTTTTATAAAAGTTGATACAAAATATATTTTTATTCTTTATTTGAATTAGCAAAAATCATTTATAAATTTTAAAAAAAATAACGATATTCTGTTAAAATTTTCTCATTTTCTTTCAGCAGATTTATCTCTTATTTAAGTCATCTGTATACGACAAGTTTCTAAAATCAATTTCTTGTTAGAATAAGAAACAATTTGACACTTCAACTAGCAAAAATGTAATAAATTACGTATCTCATATCTTTTCTTTAAATGTAACAAACAAAGTTGTTACCTATACCGATAAATTCAGAAACGCCTTCAAACAAAGCAGCTACAACAGGCAGTCAGAAGGGAAAGTCATAAGAAGCAGTAAACTTTTACCTTCTTGCAGGACTTGCGAAAGGTCTTAAAAAAGTGTTGTTGTGGTCTTTAAACAAAGCCTGCGGGACGCATCCCGATCCACTTTCCAGATTGCGGCACTTGGGACACCTCGAAAGTGCCACTCGTTCGAGATAGGGAGGCATCTGAGACTGATGCCAGTATCACATTATTTCTTTCCATGGCTTTCGCAGCAGTCGAAACCATTTCTTGCACTGTTGAATGCTTGGCAGTTTTAAAACTTTTTCTCTTATTAAACTAATGTTTATTGATTGTTAAAATTTTTTTTATATTTGTAGAAAATATGCATTAGAGATAATTTTTTCTTTCTTTCCTACCAAGACATTTTAGATTAGATTTTGATGTATTTCAAAAATGTAAAATAAGGTGTGTCCACGAACCTTTCTTTTTTAAAGAAAATTACATAATACACCGAAGTGACAAAAGTCATGGGATAGCAATATGCAAATTTTCAGATGGCAATAGCATCGCGTAGAACAGGTATAAATGCGCAGTGCTTTCGCAGAGCTTTCATTTCTGTTTAAGTTATTCATGTGAAGAGGTTTTGACGTGATGATGACCGCACGACGGGAATTAACAGACTTTGAACGCGGAATGTTAGTTGGAGCTAGACGCATGGGTCATGCCATTTCGGAAATCGTTAGGGAATTCAACATTCCCAGATCCACTGTGTCAAGAGTGTGCCGAGAGTATGAAATTTCAGGCATAACATCCCACCATGGACAGCGCAGTGGTCGACCGCCTGCACTTAACGACCGAGACCTGCGACGTCTGCAAAGAGTCGTAAATTCTAACAGACAAGCAACACTGCGTCAAATAACCGCAGAAATCAATGTGGGACGTACAAGGGACTTGTCTGTTAGAACTGTCCGGAGAAATTTGGCTTTCTTAGGGCTATTCCAGCAGAAGACCGACTCGAGTGCCTTTACTGACAGAACGACATCGCTTGCAGCGACTCTCGTGGGCACGTGAGCATATCGGTTGGTCCCTAGATGAATGGAAAACCGTGGCCTGGTCCGATGAGTCACGATTTCAGTTGGTAAGAGCTGATGGTAGGGTTCGAGTGTGGCGCAGACCCCACGAAGCCATGGACCCAAACTGTCAGCAAAGCACTGTTCTAGCTGGTGGTGGCTCCGTAATGATGTGGGCTGTTTTTCATGGCATGGACTTGGTCCTCTGGTGCGACTGGACAGAACATTGACTGGAAATGCTTATGTTCAGCTACTTGGAGATCACTTGCAGCCATTCATGGACTTCATGTACCCAAACAACGATGGGATTTTTATGGATGACAATGCGCCATGTCACCGGACCACACCTGTTCGCGATTGGTTTTGAAGAACATTCTGGACAATTCGAACGAATGATCTGGTCACCTAGATCGCCCGACATGAATCCCATCGAGCATTTATGGGACATCATCGAGAGGTCTGTTCGTGCCCAAAATCCTGCACCATCAACGCTTTTCACAATTATGGACGTCTATCGAGACAGCATGGCTCAATATTCCTGCAGAAGACTTCCAACGACTTGTTGAGTCCATGCCACGTCGAGTTGCTGCACTTCGCCGGGCGAAAGGAGGGGGCCGACACGATATTAAGAGGTATCCCATGACTTTTGTCACTTCAGTGCATGATACAAATCATTAAACCGAGAAAACGTTAGAGTATTTCTTTATAATATTTCTTGATAATGCTTTAAAAAAAAAAAGAATAATGGATGTTTTAGCTTAATAATAAATTATGTATTAGATAATTAATTGAGGGCCGAGGGACTGGGTTCGAATTCCGGGCCATATCTGCTTATGTAATTCGAATCCACTTTAAACCGTAAATAAATATAATATATTTATAGAGCATTATGTGTAAGGCTGTCAACCTTACCCCGTAAAAAGAAAACATCTCCTGCCTTGAAATCTGCCAGTAGGCAGACTGTCTTAGCCCACCATGAGGCTGTTACGCCTCTAATGATGATGTGTATAATTAACTGGGGTCTGATGGCCAAGGGACTGGCATTTTGGTGATACAGGATTCGGGTTCGAGTCCCGGCGGGGAGCAGGGGTGCTTATAATGATTCGGAATCCACTTAAAGCACCCATGTCCAGGTCCAATATGACTGTATAGCGTTGCATGTAGGGCTGACAACAATACGCCATAAAAAAGGAAATATCTCATGTTTCAAAATCTACCAATAGGCAGACGGCCTTTGTGCACCATGGGGCTGTTTCGCCATTGGAAAACTAGATAATTAACTAGAGAAAAGAATTCACTATCAAATGGTCTCTATGAATAAAAGTAACTTATTGTTTAGCGTAATAAACTTGTCTTAAATGTACCCCATGTCAAAACAAGTGTATCCAAATTTTTTTTTTATCTTTAATAATTTTTTGTTTAATTAGTTTTCTTTTTTTTTTATTATCTTTAAAAGTTATAAATAATAATAATAATAATATGTGAAAAAAACGTAGAACAAATAAAAAGTAGAAATGAAAATGATCTTCGCTTTAAATATACCGAATATGCAAATTTTACCTTTGATGTTGAAAATCCCTCGTTAGTGGCAGAGAATGAAATTTGACTTTCGGCTCAAGAAGAAAAAAGGAAAGAAACGATCGACGTTTGTTGACTGTTTTGCATTAGTGAGTGCGATGTCTGAACGAATCAAATGCTGGAGAATTATTGGTCGGTTAACAAAGGGGTCAAACACAATCCGTAGTAGTGGAAGGAAATAAAAAAATTTGATTTCAAAGTGTGGAATCATTTTTTGTTGTTGTTATAACTAAAGGTCTGACCAAAGTCGTAGGCAAGAAATAATGTTAAATGACCATAGTTTGTTTAGTACTGACAACCATGAAAAACTGAAATTTGTATATATCGCTCTTTCTCTTCTACAACAATTGAGCCCTGATGGCAGGGTGGCTAGCGCTCTGACGCTCTGTAGCCAACTTGAGTCCCAATAAAGCATGTTTAGATATCTAGCGTTTTCTGTAATCATCCCTGAAAATAATAAACCTCTTTTTATCTGTACTGAAACGATCTTATTAACCTGCCCTCCTCCCAAACATCCCTCGTGTGATGCGGCATACAATGACTGTAGTCTCAATCCCCTTACTGAAGAAAATTTTTACACTGTAGACAAAGATAACCTCTTCTAAATGCCAGCATCAGGCAAGACTCTCATTGCTGTAGGGTTGAGGTTGCAATTCTTCCAGTACATATCTGCAAATATCGATCATCTGCATCATCAAATCATCTTCTTAGACATCCCTCGGCAGAATTTTATGGGTGGAAAGAATCTTTATGTGAAATTTTTGACAGTATATGATTCATATTTAATCATTCTAGTTCCTTTTAATTTCACCCGTCTTAGGAAGTTCCAGTGAATCTTAAGAGCTGTCTGGCCAATGTTGTCAGTCATTTAATGAAAGACATAAAGTCAGAACTGAATGTTCAGTTTTTATAATATCAAAATGGAAACTAAACAGTATTCTCATAATTGCATTTTTATGTTGTTGGATATAATTAATTCAATTATGTTCTTATATTGCATATTGAAAATTTCTTCATCAGTTGTTTTCTTATACGGGTCGTTGAGTTTTGCTGGCGTTATTTATGTAAGCTAAGCCTTGAAGAAATATATTTTTAATGAATTCTTTTATACTGTATATTAGTACTAAAAGATACTTAAATAATTTAAGAAGAAGAGGAGAAATATTATGTTTTTAAAACATTTTACCTTCTCTTCTTTTTGTAAAAAATATACAGATAATAATAATGCCTATTATAGTTACACATTAATACACTGGTTTCTAGGAGATTAATTTTTCAAAAAACTAATATATTTAGAGACATAAAAGGCATGGAAAATGGAAATTTTCATATCTAAATTATGCAATACGTAAAAATGTAATGCTGCATTAGTATATAGTACCTTGCAAAGCTATATACAGTTTAAGGTGATGCGGCCGAAAATAGGGCCCAAAGCTTTCTTTACTGTTTGGCGAAAGTAGAAAATCTTTGAAGTTTAAAAAGACAGATTAAGTCTCGGGTAAAGAGTACTCGATAACATCATTTATCTGAATAATTATTATGTGATCACATCTAGGGCGAGTGCAAGGTGATCAAGAAACATGTGACTTGCAAGAGGAGTTGAATGTGAAGAGCCCTTCTGATTACTAATTTGCATGTGGAGAGGCATTTCTACAATCAGTTTATGGAAGGTACAATCAAAGGAATAACCCTAAAGCTGCGCTTTCAAATAATCCGTCATTTGCAGCCTAATACAAAGGAGGCGCCAAATCAGCTTCACATCAACCTACCTTGCGGAGTCCTTTTTCTTTGTACATCAGCCACACTGGAGGTGCATTTAATAATCTTACATCAACTATGTGCTAAAAGCATCATGAAGGTGAAGTGCTATGTAAGAAGATTTACGATTTTTATTTGCAAAGTGTGTCTACCAAGAAGGTGCCAGTCTCGCGAAGCCAGAGCTTTCTTTATTGCAGGTCGGATTCACCATATTTTGTGGACAGTTATTTCTCGTTTCACTTAACGTCTGGATATGTATATCGTCTTATAGGTGCTCTTAACTACTCCAACTATATAAAAAGATAACATCCTTTTATCAGTGCTTCTCGTTCGTCTGCAAGACGATATTTAACCACACAAAAGCTCGGTTGATGGTCAGTACTTTTACGAAGAAGCTATTGTGTGTGTACGTTTAGCAACACTTTTCTGGACTTGAACCAAGTTGCGAATGCTACTATGCTCTCATATTTCTGCTAGCCTGCTCTAGCAACCCTTCAAGGTTTTCTAACTGCTTTTATGCTGTGATAGTGCCACCACGTTAAGTAACTAACATCATCAATGTATTGACAGTAGAACATGGCTGCATAGTTGTTTGAAGGTGGTCACATTCCATATTATGCAGCTAATAAAACATTGAGATTGAGATACTATAGGTTTTTGGAATGTTGCAATTTTTTACATTCAAAGCCAAAATTACTTTTGTTGGCTAATTTGTTTCTTGTGTTCAGTTTGCTATTTTGGGCCACAATCTTTGATGAATTTCATTACATTCCTGAATAGATATTTCATAATCACAGTTTTCCCACTTATATACTATAATTCTAGA
>BPLR01012555.1:0-49349 GCA_021605095.1 Caerostris extrusa
TTCGTCTTTCGCTTAAATTATTGTGTCTATTTCTATCTAATAATGAGTCTATGGTTACGTGGGTATTTTTTGTAAAAATCAAAAAACAATGTAAAAAAAAAATGTTTATCGAAGCCAAACCATTTTTCAATAAAAGGAAATAAATTTTTTACATTCAAATATAATGGTTTCATTTGTTTTTGTCTATGATTCGCCAAATTTGCGCTCATCGCATTAGGAAAATACAATTTAAAAATAGCCTTTTTTTTTTTTGCTGAATCATAATTTTACCACTCTTGTAAGGAAACATTCTTTTATATATAATGGAGAAAAAGAGCTCTGAAGGTATGGATTTCTTTCCCTCTTTTGACTTGATTTTTAATGTATTTTTAATAATGAAACTACATCTAATTGTAGGTTTCGTTATAATTTGTGTGTCGTTGGTACAAGAGTTGCATAAACCAATGTTGGAAAACCGAAGCTGTTATTTCGTCTTTCGCTTAAAAAACGTGTTTAATTCAGTCTAATGATGGTTACATGGAATTAAACATGATAAAAAAGATTCTGGAATATGTCTTAGGAATTTTGAATAATTTATTGAAAATATTAATCGCTGTATCAAACAAATGCACTCATGTCCATAAATTAAGGATAATGAAGTTCAGACAAAGAAAGAGACAGAAGCAAAACAAACTTGACTTATTTGTAAAGTCTATTTATTAAACAAAAGGTAAAGAGCAAAGAAGATGCTATATGTTTGACATAATTAATAAAAATTGCGACTTTTACTCAATGGAGCAAATTTCAAAAGAACCTATTTACAAAAAACAGTATAACATGGTTAGTATGATGGTTAATATGGAGTATGTCTCCCGGACGATGCAATACAGGCCTTACAACGCCTAGGCATGCTGAGTATCAAATTATCAATCTGATCTTGGGGAATATTACACCACTCATCAAGCAATGCCCTCCCGAAGTTCCGGTTGACAGGTGGGAGGGGGTTGACGGGCTGCAATTCGTCGGCCAAGCATATCCACACATGCTCTATTGAATTCAAGTCCGGTGAGTATGCTGGCCAATCCATACAGGTGATATCCTCCAATTGAAGCCATTCGTCTACAATGTTTGCACGGTGAGGACGGGCGTTGTCATCCATAAACAGAAATTCAGCACCCATGGCGCCCCGAAACAAACGTACATGTTGTTCCAGAATGACATCCCGATAGATGTGGCCTGTCATCGTTACACTCTGAACATGCAGGTCAGTTCTGGAACCAAGAATAATTCCTCCCCAAACGAGCCATTCTGCACCACCGTAACGGTGTCGTTCAATGGTGTTCTCTTGGTGGTAACGGGTACCTGGCGCTCTCCATATGAAGTCCGGCGAGAATCAGACTGCAAACTGAACCTGGACTCGTCGGAAAACATCACACAAGACCACTGTTGCGGTGTCCACAATGCATGCTCTCTACTCCAGGTTAATCGCAGGAGACAGTGAGTTGCGGTACGTGGAACACATCTGACAGGTCTAGCATATAGACCAATGTGCCCTAAGCGTCTGTACACGGTCTGCCTTGAAACTGTCGTACCGGGAGCTGAAGAGAGCTGACGAGACAGGTCTGAGGCTGTGCTCCGTCTGTTTCTTTTGGCAGTAACTGCTAAATACCGGTCCTCATTCGGCATTGTAACTCGGGGAGACCTGTGCTGTAACATCTACTCACATTACCATCATCTTGGAATCGTTGCCAAAGCCTGGAGATGACACTCTGGGCGATTCCAAGTTCCTCGGATACTTCCAGCTGGTACGTCCACATTCCAGTCGTCCGATAATTCTACCACGTAAAAATCATCCAAATGCTTCCTTTGTGCCATAACTATGCGGTTATTGCACTGAAAGGCTTTAAAAGCGCTTGTGAACAATTTTACTTCTTTGCCACCATTCCTTATATGCCCCTCTCTTACACTCTCGTCATTGTGACGTACTATCCGCGCCATCTGGTGGTTTCCTGTAATTTGCATATTCTTCTTCAAGATGTATGTGATAATTCTACAGGTGAAATTTTTATTTTAGAGTTCAATTTCTGTGTGATTCTTAATTATCCTTAATTTATGGACATGAGTGTAGTTAACACATATTCTTTAAATATTATGTATTATCTTTTGTTCAACTGTAATGTGTTTTACACTATGAGACACTTTCTTAAACGCAATTAAATCAATTTATGTAATTCATAAACATAATTTACATAAGGTTTTCATTTGCACATCTTTTCACTAATGTGTTTTGATAATTTTATTCACGGAATATGTTTATTATTCAGTGAGTTCATCAATTTCATTAAAAATATTTTTAATGATCATTTATTTTAATACAAAACATTAAACACATTTAGATAATAAGAGATATTTACATAACATGTGTAATATTATCGCAGTTAAAAATAATGAATCTATATAAAAGTTTCCTACCAGATTCCTTTCTTTCAAAAAAAAAAAAATACGGTAGAAAATATTACATGTTAGAGTTTTATTTTATTATTTTCTCTTCAAGTCGCTTGCCATCATTACTCTAAAATAATTGGATTATGTTCTAATAATACTATCAGTACGATAGAAACAAAGTTTTATGTTAGACGCTCTCCATAAAAATGTAACGTATTATACGCGGGGAGATAGATATTGTCATTTCTGTTGAAGGAAAATTAATCACATATCTTGTGTCAACAAACTTTATGATTTAGCGGGGGTGACTACACTGAAAGATAGATAGAAATTCTTTAGAGCACCAACAATCCTGAAAAACTTCTTGAATAGCGAAGAAAGAAAGCTTAACTTTTATCGCTTGTTATTTTCTCTTACAAGAGAAACTCTTTCTCATCGCTTTCATTAAATATATAGAAAATTCTTGCGCACTGATCTTCTGAATAATTAGGCCATAAACCCTTTTCTCTGCTTTCCAAAATCTAATAATGTTTCTTGCTAAACATAATGTTATTTTAACCCTTTTATCCTGCCACAGGGTGCTTAGGGGAAAGTGGGTCTCTTTTGTTCTTTAATCACTAGAGATTAGAAAACAGGGGCTGTGGTCGCGTCATTTCTTTCGTGACATTTGCTTTTACGGATGATATGATTCATATTAAGATGTTTAAGTTACGGAAGAATGGCAGTTTTAACAACATGAAACAGTTTGGAATTCTTGCTGTTCCACTGGATATCATAATTGAGAAAAATATTTAATTAGAGTTACTAAGAAAGGAGTGGTATGAATTTCTGTTAATAGATTTCAATAATTTGATTATGAAATTATACTCAATTATTTTCCATCAAATTTAATACAGTTGCGAAAAATTCTTGTGTAGAATGTGGAAAAGTTCTTTTTTCAGTATCTCTTCTCGGGTAATGTGTTCTTTTCTCTATTATAGAAGCGTGAATAATTTTTATATGCTTTTGATTATTTGACTGAACTTATGATTGCATTCATTTAGTGGTTATTTTAAACAAAAAAGAAATAATTAAAGGAAAATATTTGCTAAAACTGAGTGTATTGTTTTGATATGTGATATTATGTATAATTAGTGAGTTGTTATAATATTTAAAATTAAATTAAATCAAAACAAAATAAGTTCTTAAGTAATATAGCAAAAGAAAGAAAAGAATTTAAAAATTGAATAGCAAATTATTGAGTTAACAAAAATATAATTTTGGTTTCCGTAATACATTTAAATAGTAAAAACCGAAATTATTTTTGCTCAACCCAATATTTAACAAATCTTATCACTTCATCATTAACATCAAAATGAAGTTTCATTTTGATTTCCTGATAACTAAAAAAGAAATAAAAATATTTATCTCAATTAAGCCCGGAAATGGTCTTTATAATTTACTGAAAAAAAAATTATTGGTTGGTAGATTCAATACATTTGGGTTCATAAGCGTATGAATATTTTAAAAACACGAATTCTTGCCAATTTATTGAAGATATAAAAGTATTTTTAATTGTAATTACGGATTAAAAATGCAACTTTTCAATTTCAAAATTTATTTAGAATGTGTGATTATTTATTGCTTTCTCTTTGAATGTTTACTTTTGTACAATTTCCCTTTTTTTTCAATTCCTTCTATTAGCTCACACACTCCCTATATATCTTGTTCAAATTTTCAATCGTTAATAAAATACTTTTTATTCATCCACTCAAGTTCAAATAAATTTTTTTTGAACTTGTAGTGATGACACACTATGTTAATACAGTTTTTTTTTTTTTCCAATATTAAATCATTCATTAAATTTAATGAATTAATTTGAGTTTTTATTAGATTTAAGTTGCATATATCTAACAATAGATGGCACCAAATAAACTTGAAAAATTGCATGAATATTGTTTATAAAGGACTTTCTCCAATAGAGTGAAAAAAAAAGTAGGAATTGACTTTAAAAAATTTGTTTTTATATCACTTGTTTATTGAGAGGTTTTTAATGTGAGGCACGCCAGGGTTTTTGTATTGCGAATGTTATAATGGTTTTGACATACATGTTAACTGCGTTTCAAGGCGTGTAGCGAATACTATTGTATCTTTATCGTGCAAAATGAATGTGTTTCTAATTCATACTTCGTCAGTTTTATTGCGTTGTGTCACGTAGGCATTTGTGTCAATGTGTTACACATAAGCATATATAAGAACCTGACACATCAACACAAAAGCTATATATAAACTACTACGGAATATGAACGCAGGCATCGTTCTATAGTGCATAGTACTTTCTATCTAGCTTTTTTATAAATTTTTCAACTTAATTTTCTCGATTAAAAAGAAATCATGATATTTAATTATTAGTTGCTGCAATGCAACAATGAATAAAATAAATGAGTAATAAAAACTCAATAAAATAATATTTAAAGAAATATTAAAAATTGTGAAATGCAGTGATTAGACTTTAAAGTGATGTAGTGATTGACTTTAAAGTGATGTAGTGAGTTTTTGTTAATATTACTTGTTTTTTAAAATATTCCACTGTATGATAATTTTTTAATATGTTTCAGGTTAGTGGCGTTCTTTCAAATACTGGCCACAGTGTTGCCTTTCGAATCTCTGATGTCCAGCCTAGTAATCCAATCAATATTAGTGGAGGCCCCCTGTCCTACAAATACCGATTTCATGAACTACACTTACACTACGGACGAACAGATGACCGAGGCTCAGAACACACTCTTTCCGGTACTGCATTTCCAGGAGAGGTAGTGTTGCCTTCTTTCAATTTGCACCCAAGTAGTTTTTACAATAGAAATTATTTTAATTTATTTAAAGTGATCAAGATAGGTAATTATAATTTATGAAATCCTGAATATTTACACAGACGTTAAATCTTTTTTATGTTAAATAATTATGTATATTTTTAATAATCAATTTATTATTTAAATGAGAGAAATTTACAAATTATTACTAAAAGGGGAATTTCATGAACTACACTTACACTACGGACGAACAGATGACCGAGGCACAGAACACACTGTTTCCGGTACTGCATTTCTAGGAGAGGTAGTGTTGCCTTCTTTCAATTTGCACACAAGTAGTTTTTCACAAAATTTGCAATAGAAATTATATTAATTTACTTAAAGTGATCAAGATAGTAATTATAATTTATGAAATCCTGAATATTTACACAGACGTTAAATCTTTTTATGTTAAATAATTATGTATATTTTTAATAATCAATTTATTATTAAAATGAGAAATTTACAAAATATTACTAAAAGGGAAATTTCATGAGCCACACTTTACGGATGAACAGATGACCGAGGCTCAGAACACACTGTTTCCGGTACTGCATTTCCAGGGAGGTAGTGTTGCCTTCTTTCAATTTGCACACAAGTAGTTTTTCACAAAGTTTGCAATAGAAATTATTTTAATTTATTTAAAGTGATCAAGATAGGTAATTATAATTTATGAAATCCTGAATATTTACACAGGCGTTAAATCTTTTTATGTTAAATAATTATGTATATTTTTAATAATCAATTTATTATTAAAAGAGAGAAATTTACAAAATATTACTAAAGGGAATTTCATGGACTACACTTACGCTACGGCGAACAGATGACCGAGGCTCAGAACACACTGTTTCTGGTACTGCATTTCCAGGAGAGATAGTGTTGCCTTCTTTCAATATGCACACAAGTAGTTTTTCACAAAGTTTGCAATAGAAATTATTTTAATTTATTTAAAGTGATCAAGATAGGTAATCATAATTTATGGAATCATTAGTATTTATATAGACATTAAATCTTTTTATGTGTATTTTCATAATCAATTTATTATTAAAATGTGAGAAATTTACAAAATATTACTAAAAGGGAAATTTAAGAAGTTCAGTTGTAAATATAAAAAAATAACCATTAAAATGATTTCTGCAGCAATCAGAGAATTATTTTTAAATTTCGTTAATTATTTGTTTTTCTGATAATAAACAAAATATATTTCAATTTTTATATTTAGTTTTAATAATATAAAGTTCAGTAAATTATTCAAGTAATTCCAATATTTTTGGAATCCTATTTTTATCGTGAATCTCATCTAAGTAACTTGAGGATCAAGACATTTTAGGTGAACAGTTATGTTTCTGTAATTTGGAAAAAGAAGTTAATTGGATCAATTAAAATTTTAAAAAATAAATGCTTAATTATTTATAATGCGCCATCTTTTTCGTGAATGATAACTTTTATAAGTACTATTATTGTTATAACATAAAAATTATATGATGTTTATTTTCAGTTTAAATCATGTTTGAAGAAACTTAATCAGGCAAAAGCATCTCTCACCTTTTTTTTCTTTATTTTAGCATCTTTGTTTTACCTTTTCAGGTAAAACATCAGATAAAAACATATTCTTTGTGTTGAATATTTCAATTTCACTATTAAAAATCCACACTCAAGTGATGAGGATAAGTGCTGTAGTTAATAAGTTCTGTATTTAAAAAATACAACTTTCATCAATAAGAAAATTGTATATAATACAATATAATATGCTGTTTAAATTTTAAGAATTTTTTTTTTTTTATTTATGAACAACAATAGCTTTAATAATTAAAAACTTTGACTTTTTCTAGTTAATAAGTTCTATATTTATAAAAATACAACTTTCATCAATAAGAAAATTGTATATAATACAATATAATATGCTGTTTAAATTTTAAGAATTATTTTTTATTTATGAGCAATAGCTTTAATAATTAAAAACTTTTACTTTTCTCTATGTTTAAATTCAAATCGTTGTTTCTCATTTTTATAGTACTGTATAGATTTCCTATGGGAGACATATTCTTAGATCACTAAAAAAAAGAAAAAAAAAAAGTTTTTAAAACAGGAATAAATTAATAATTTAAATATATATTTTTTTAATCAACGTTATTCTTTTGTTTAAGTAGCAGCTTGATATCCATAAAATATTAGTTCATTTACATTAAACAAGCATAGCAATATAAATATTAAGATTTTATATATTTATGGTACTTAACAATTCCACAGAATTACAATATTATCCACCTTAATGCAAATCAGCCTATATTCTAACGAGAAGCGAAAATTAAATATTGGTTAAAGACCATATACTGAAATTTAAAAATGTTAATGCACGCTAACTGCTTATGCATAAATGCTAAATATTTCAAAGCAAGTTCGAACTTTACCAAGAACACTTTTCAAAATGTTTAAAACAAACACATTTAACATACAAAAAATAATTTGAACAGTATTATTTTACATTAATAGGATGTTACTATCTATAAATATTTATCTTGTTTTCCTTTTTAATTTTAGCACATTTTTAAAAAGAGAAATTGGCAAAAATGCTGACAATAGCTACTGAGAAGTAAATCCTAATTTATTTACTACACTGACTCGTAGATAAAAACTTATATATATATATTTTAATTAAAAAAAGTTTAATATTTCCTAATAATATTCCAAATATTTCGTTTACATTACCTTAAAAATAGTTTATTACAAAAAATTAATTAACACATTTCGTATAACATAGTGAGAAATTATTTATCATTATTTATGAACTTTAAGATTCATTAGATGTTAATTCTTGCAAATATCGCGAAAATTAAATGACTTAAATGATAATTAAAATATAACATGATTATGCTGATGTAAAGCTTAAAATGTTCAAAAATACTCCTTTAAAGGATAGAAAATTTTCTAGAAAGAACAACCGTTATATATAAATATTTATGCTATATACAACTGTTTTATTAACACAATTTTCATATAGATCGCAAAATTTTCATTTTTATGTATTAGCGTTGCAATAATGAAAACGACAGAAAATGCTTCATAATAAAAAGGTTGCATTTTCTTTGTCCTTAATGTTCTTTCTTAACACAAAACTAGTTGACCAAATGAAAGCCAACAGAATACAAAAATTTTGTAAAATGAAAATATATAGCTGTTGTTTAAGAAATACCCACTTTATTAGTATTGTAACGTCTCGGTTTATATTAAACCTATAACGGCTTGCAAGAAGATAGCCTCTTTCAGGTTAACGGGAGCACTTTAATTTTTTATTTACAAGCAATATATATTTATACAGAACTCTATTTACAAAAGTGAAAATTAAAGATAATTTGATTCACATGTGCACTATATATATATATATATATATATATATATATATATATAGTTGTTGGGTAAAATAGGTTATAAAGATTCGCATGCTATAAAAATAGGATATATGATAGGGTGGAGTGGAATTGATTGGATAGGATAGGATAGGATAAAGTAAGTCTGATATGATTAATTGGATAGGACAGAATAAAATATAGCAGCAATGACAAGAATTGAAAATAGAATAGTCTAGATTGTATCTATAACATATGATAGGATAGAATAAAAGAGGATCAATAAGATAATATAGGATAGGATAGGATTAGAATAGGTTGGATAGGACTGTAAAAAATTAAGGCAGCAAACAGTATCCTAAACAAAAATTTAGTTACGAATTGTCAAATCTTTTATTGTGGAAGAGTTTACCGATTAAACACCGTCGGAAGTTTTGCAGCATCGATTTCACACAATAAAAAAACTGGGAAAAATTCAAAAGCATCTAGATCATGGTAAAATTAATTTTTGGATGACTGAAACTTCGATGGTACCGTAATCTGCTATTTTAAACATCTCTTGTTTATCGATGACAAGATATGATAACCTCTTTTTAGAGGAACTCATGATACCACTTTCTACGATACATTAACTAATACAAACTTTGTTCATACTGATATATTTTTTATTTAAATAGAAGTGTAGGAATAAATCATTCGTAACTGTCCAAAATGCTTTGCAACGAAGCAACATAAATACAATCAAATATTATACTAAGACGTAAGTGATAATATTGTACTAAGACTTTGAGGCAATAAAGTTATCTTCTCTATATGTACCATTAATAATGCGATAATTCTAGTAGAGACGTAGAGAACTAAAGCAATTAATTTTGTAATAATTTTTTGTTTTCTTTGGCTTCGAAAGTAATAGAATTTAGAAGAATAAAAACTACATTATAAAAAAAGAATAAAGAAAGAAATAAAAATATTGAATTGTATTAAATAATTTTATAATGAATTAAAATTACAATTATAACAATAAAGTCATCAAAATCACTATGTTCTAAATGAAAGGCCAGAATTCAAAAAGTGAAATATTGTCATGCGCTGCCGAGTTCCTTCACATCCCTTATTGTTTATATTAAACGTCATCTAAAAGTCTAAATTTCACATTATGGCAGACATCCTTATTGACAAGAAGATTCCAATAATATATTGTTTGCATCTTAAAACGGTTCAAATATTGAACGAAATTATAAATTATTTTTAGCTGGACATTGGTTACCACTTCTCGGTGTGAAAAAATTGATGTATTACCCAGTGTATTTCTCAATTCAATTTAATTAATAAAATTACTTAAGGCGTAAGTAATTGTTTAAATCTTGAGATAATAAAATTACCTTCTCTTTTTATACATCCCTAATAATGTGACAATTCTAGTAGAGATGCAAAGAACTAACGAAATCCCTTTTGTAATAATATTTGTTTTCTTTGGCTTTTGAAAGTAATAGAATTTAGAGGAATAAAAACCACATTATAAAACAAAAAAAAAACATTGAATTGTATTAAATAATTTTATAATAAATTAAAATTACAATTATAACAATAAAGTTATCAAAATCCCAATGCTGTAAATGAAGGCCAGAATACAAAAGTGAAATATTGTCAAGCTGTGCCGAATCCCTTCATATTCATTGTTGTTTATATTTAACGTCCTCCAAGGTCTAAATTTCCCAATATGATAGACATTATTGGTAAAAGATCACAATAATATATTCTTTACATTTTAAAACGGTTCAAATATTGAGTAAAATAATCATAACTTATTTTTAGATGGACATTGGTTTCCACTTTTCGACGTGAAAAAATTAATGTATTATCTAGTGTATTTCCCAACTTCTTTAATATAATATAGTAGATAATTATATTAGTTAAGACATAATTAATTATTTAAATCTTGAAACAGTAAAATTTATCATCTCTTTATACACCATTAATAATGTGACAATTCTAGTAGAAAAGTAAAGAACTACAGAGATTAATTTTTGTAATAATCTTTGACTGAAAGTAATAGAATTTAGAGCAATAAAAACCACATTATAAGATATAGAATTCCATTTGTTTATATGACATTAGAAAAATACTGCTGATACTTTTTTTCTTGCTTTTTGTGAATTCACCCTATTATTTTTTGAGAAATTCAATAAATAATTCAATTAATTAGTAATGTGATAATTTTAGTAAAGACGTAAAGAAACTAAAGAGATTAATTTTGTAATAATTTTTATTTTCTTTGACTTCTGAAAGTAATAGGATTTAGAGTAATAAAAACCACATTATAAGATATAGAATTCCATTTGTATACATGACATGACAAAAATACTGCTGATACTTCTTTTTTCTTGCTTTTTGGTGAATTCACCCTATTATTTTTGAGAAATTCAATAAATAATTCAATTAATTAGTAATGTGATAATTTTAGTAGAGACGTAAAGAAACTAAAGAGATTCATTTTTGTAATAATTTTCATTTTCTTTGAATTCTGAAAGTATTTTATAGGATGTATTAAGTAATAAAAACCACATTATAAGATATGACATGACAAAAATACTGCTGAATTCCATTGGTATATATGAAATTCAATAAATAACATGATAAAAATACTGCTGATACTTATTTTCTTGCTTTTTGGTGATACTTATTCGCCCTATTATTTTGATAAATCCAATAAATTAATAATGTGATAATTGTAGTAGAGACGTAAAGAACAAAAGAGATTCATTTTGTAATAACCTTTTGTTTTCTTCTAAAAATAATAGAATTTAGAGGAATAAAAACCACATTATAAGATATAGAATTCCATTGGTATATATGACATGACAAAAATTAATAATGTGATAATTCTAGTAGAGATACTTCTTTTCTTTTGCTTTTAATAGAATTAGAGGAATAAAAACCACATTATAAGATATAGAATTCCATTGGTATTTGACATGACAAAAAATTCTGATATTCTTGCTTTTTTGGTGAAAATGCATTTATTTTTGATAGTAAGGAAGAGATTCTCAAAGTAAACCGAAGTCTCTTCCAGATCTGTAGTCCAGAAAGATGGTCCGCTGTTCTTTCGATTCTTTGAACTCATTGGTATTCTGCGCGGAGAGTAACTTCTGAGTCTCCCAAACACTAGAAGCGAGACACAAAATAAACTAGATTTCCTATACTAATTCAATTATTTATGCTGAGAGGCATAGTTGCGAAAAGCATGCTTAAGAATACCTCTCACTTCTTATCATATGATAAAAAAAATTTTAAAGTACAAAAAATAAAATAAATAAAAAGCATTTTATAGCTCTTCGATGATTTTAGATATCCGATAATATGAAATATTTTGTATTTATTATAAAAGATAAGCAAAATATTATATAATCAATATTTTGCTTATGTTTTCGAAATCACTCACTTTTCTCTATTACCATTAAAATGCCAAGTTTGTATTTCTGATAATTTAATTTTTTTTATTGAGATTTTAATATATTTAGAACATTTTCCAGTTTTCATTAATTTACTGACAGATTTTGCAACCGTATTTATTTTTATCAAAAGAAATTACCTTAAAATATTATTACTCTATATTTTACATAATGATATAAGTTTATTTATTAGAATAAATGTGGGTATATATCTTGCTTCTTTCAAAATAATATTGCTTATTAGTCTATGAAATATTTTAAACATAAAACCATAAACTTTATTTGATACATAGGCATCTTACCTTTAAATACGAGTAATGGTATATAATAGAAGCAGAATTAATATAAAAGCATTTCTTTAAAAATGTTGACTTAACCTTTTGTTTTATGAAGAAATTTTAGTGTTTCCGTAAGACTTTTTTTTAGATACATAATTTGTCTTGCCAGTAAAAAAAAATGGTCAAAACTAACAAGTCGGAAGAAAAAAATTACTGAGGAAATTAAGTACCCCGATCACTGTAAAATTGTAAATTGTAATTGTACTAGTGCTGATTAACAAATACAAGGCGCTAATCCAATTTCAGAGATCAGGTAAAAAGCTTCTTCTAAGATACCGTAAGTTACTGGAAACCTAGGTATAGAATTTATATTGCATAATATCTCAAACAGCTGAAGATGATATCTCTAAAGATTTTCCTTAGTAAATCTAAGTGCAAGGAAATGCAATAGAAAGGAGCAACACAATTTCAATCTCTTAGAAATAGTTTAAGAAATACTGCCAAAGGCTTATTCTCTATTTTGTGGACTGACAGATGTTTAAAAGTAAAATATGTTATCCTTTTATATGATTTTTTATTTATAAAATATTTACAGCAATATTTATAATGATACTATGTAGTGCATGCATATATGTGCATACGTATATATATATATATATATATATATATATATATCCATATAGTATATGCACATATCAATATGTTTTTCTAAAATATATTTTAAAAAACGCCCTTCTCTGAACAGAATTTTATCAATTCAGTTCTTCAAACTGAATAATTTTTTTGCCAAATGTTTTAAATGACTTCAAAAGGTTTGCATAATGTTTGCAAATAGTAATTGCACATTAATTCGTCTTTTAAAGTGAAAATTGTCCTTACTAACCCTTTTAGGATCAATTGCCCTGAAAAATAATTGCAAACAATTTTTCGGTAATAACTAAAAAGTAGCTACCATTAACATTTTAAAAATTCAATTAGAATAACTTGTGGAATAGTGAATATAGATCAATGATACGGTGGTCGTTAAAGAATTCAAAGGGTGTGTTTGGAAAGAGAAAGTGGAACTGACCGTTTTTTAAATTTACGAATTTCTTCTACATAATTGTATTTATTTCATGAAAAATCAAGAGAATGATTGATTTCAGATAAAATTAGTTCTTTTAGTTTTTAAAAGCAATAAAAACCATCGGTATGATTAAAACTAGCCATTCTGAAACAGAGACAGAGGTCGCTAATGAGAATCGTGAGCAGGACGTATGAAGAAAACTTGAAATATATATATAACTTTTAAGAATTTTTAATATTCATGTCTGAATTTTTCAAAGTATATGTTTATTCATATGGCCTGCGCAGAATGACCACATAAGCTTATCTAGCAACAACTGCAGTTACTTTATTGCTAAATGGAACATACATTTGGAGATATTTAATTCTTTAATAATCAACAGAGTTGAGGCTGTTATGCTAGAATAAGAAAAAAAGTAATAAAAAAAATGAAATAATTATATATGCTATATCCACAATAACGAAAAGTTCTTATGTGATTTACAACATATTTGTAAACATTGAATAAATAAGTTTCTAATAAATAAATATTAATTTTTTTGAAGCTGAATTTGATTCATGTTCAATCTTTTAATCATTCATCAATATCTTAAAGTTTAATTAAAAAAATTAATCAAAAATGCACATACTACATTATTTTTTAAAGTAAAACTAACATACGATGAGGCAGGCCTTAGTATGTGCATCCCTGATCTAGAAAAATTGTATGCAGTTTACGGCATCAATTTAAGGTATATTATGTGCCATTATCAGTGGAACTGACTGGTGGACCCCAAGAGGCACGACATCTTCAGAAAACTGATATGTGCATTAAATACAAACTCTATAGAAAGATGCAGTTTGGGAACTTTTTTGGAAACCTATCTACTACTTCTGGAACAACTGTTTCTAGGGAAACAGTATTCAGACACCCTAGAAAAGAAAGCTCCCTATGCCTTGCGGCCAATGGTACTTGTATGCTTTATCACATCGCAGAAGGCAACCCGTCTTTCATGCTGCTGAGGACACCATTCTTGAATACAGTAAGATCGGGCTCGTACCCTCTTCAGCGATAAGTCAAGATTCAGAACACGGAATGACTCACAAGTCTTCAACTGAGAGAAATATTGCAAAAAATACCTTCTGCTTATTTTGTTAGATGACTAATAGAACGAGACAGCTACTTACAAAATTATTACACAAGTCAATTATTTTTCGAAATATCATTGTTTCATTTGTAACAAATTTTTAAATACAATTATACTAATACTAATTTCATATGCGATGTGTTTACTAAATTGATTCATAAAATGTTGTGATTGTAACATCCACATATGAAATATTATGCCAAAATAAAATAATTTTCTGCACTTTATATGTTTATTTTACGACAAAAAATTTGAGCTTATTGTGCCCTTTTTGGAGTAAATCTAAATTTTCTTCTTTTAAAATTCAAAACTCCAATGTCTAAATTATATTTATACCAAATTTGATTGAATTTAGCAAAACATCCAAACGCCTCTACTACAGATTATTAGTTTACCCAGAATTTAAATTATTAATTCTCAAGATATTTTGTTTTCGGCAATTTATGTGACAAATAATATGTTGTTTGAGTAAGTCGTGACAAATTCAAAAATAGAAAATGACAATTTTATGACCATTTATTTTGCCAGATGCCCTTCGCTATAATAAAAGTAGTTTATCTTATTGTCGTGACTTTTTCTCGTAAGCATAAAAATCCCTCTCAGTTTAGAAAACGCCCACATCTTCATTCTTTTTTGTTGCTGAAGACCTTTCTTTGTCTTGTCAAAATAACTCTTCCATACAGTTGTATGAGTTACACCGAAATGCTTCATTAACAAACATCTTAGCATTTGATAAGAAAGAAAGTGTTACTGGTTAAATACTGCTGTTACAGAACCAAAATAAAAATTACTCATTGAATTGATCAAATCTGTTTACAAAAAATAAACAATATTTTTCACAGTCAGCCTTTCTTTCTTTTTTTTTCAAGCAACCAGTCTTCTGGGTTTAACATAACACGGGAAAAAGGAAAAAAAATCTGTGCAAACACAATTAATTCGAATTCCGCTTCCATATAAAATAAGTTATTGTGAAAACAATAAAGATTTGTGTCCTTAAGATTGATTTTTTGGGTATTATTGACATTTACGCTCTATTTAAAGAACCCTGTTACGAGATTTGGGGTAAGAGTAACAAAAACCAATGAAGGTTCGACTGAGTTAGTTGATGCTGAGGGCTTTTTATGGAAAGTCGATTAACTGTATTCAACAGCGTTTGCTCGCAACTTGGCAATCAATACCGCAGTTTCCTTGCACATTGGAGGACTTGAAAGTTAAGAGCTCTTGTTTAGGAAACCTTCAATTGAGCACTTAAATTGTTCCTCGGCAGGACAAAACCACATATAAAATGCAGTAACCAGAAGTATATTGATTGAGGAATCCTATTAAAAAAGAACGTACTTTATTCTAACATTTAACTCAATGAGCTTATTTACATGAGTAACTGAATAGGTAAAATAATAAAGTCAACTACATAAAAACGGATTATGACTGTAGAATATTGGATACAAATTGTAATGATATTTAAACTATTACAATTGATATTTTATGCATGCAAATGTTTTGTGGTTTACTAGAATTTTCACATGAGTTGTGGTAAGTTCTTCTATTTTTAAATCATAAAAAAAAAAAAATTCTAGGCCTATCAACAATTTTAAATAACTATTTCTGGATATAAATAGATTTGCTACTAACAGAAAAATGTTTTAGAAACGCAATTTTTATGATTTTGCAAAGACATTTTCAGAAATAGCAATATTTTCCTAGTGAATGAAATAAGAAAAGGGAACATAAATGTTGTTACATTGTGTTTAGCAATATAACACAAATATTGCTAGCAATATAACTCAGTATATAGCAATATATTTAGCAATATAACACAAATAAAAAAAAACAGCAGCAAACTATCACGAACGAAAAAGAGTTACCCAGATTGAACGAAAATTCGTAAATGTGATGTATATGTACAGTAGAATAATACTACAATTTCAGAGGAATTGACTATTTTATTCTGGAGATTAAGCACATACATCAAAACAATCAATAAATCGTTGGCCTTATTCCAGCCGTTATGTAAGCTGTAATAAGGATTAGCATTGATTCGTAGATTTAGTGAATACCCTCGTGCAAGATTTCTTGTTAAACGATATCAAATTACATCAGTGAGATGCTGGGCGGTCTGAGGCATCTTTTCATACACCCCCTGTGCTCTGTTGGAGAGAGTAATGTTCATCTAGGTCTTCAAGAATATGTTTGGCAAGAAAGAAGATAACCAATAGAGATGATTTCCTTGTTTACCTGGCATTTTTCCGTTGAATCGCGAGTAGTGATGCAATGAAAGAAAAGAAAAGCACAATGGAGTGTAGAGTATCGTCAGCGTACCACCATAATGTATGTGGCATGGATGATAAACTCAAAGATCTGCCTACAACTTGAAATGAAATTTTAGATGATAAGCCCTGGTTATCAGACCTGGTCGTGGTTGTCTGGCTGGTATCCAACCACTGTACTGGATGCTTCCAGATACGTCTTTGCTGGCCATTAGAGTTCAATTCAAAGGAGAACTTAGCAGTGAGATTACCACTTGAATGAGTTCGGCACCGCTGCAAACGCGCTATTCAATGTGAGTAGTTGAGGAAGTCAGAATTGGTTCTTGGAACAACCTATCAATAGTCTTAACTATCACTGATTACCCATTGGTTAGTTGCAACTGTGAAATAGGCCTATGTGAGAATTATTCCTTGCCTCTCATAGCTCTGCTTCGCTTTCTATCTTTTCTCTAGATCGATTGTTGCCTTCTTGATGCTATTTTCCATATAATTCAATTATTTTTTTCATAATCATAGAATGGTAGTATTACTTAGACACAACAACTAGTGATTCTTGAATTTGTCAATCATTCTTCTTCCAACCCGATAGTATGCCTTCTCTCAAAGATATCAAACCCTATGTGAAGCATTGGTAAAGCCAAAATAAGTATAAGGAAAAATCTGTAAGAATGTTATGCCCTATAATTAGAATTGCTTCTCTTCTTCACATCTTCAAGATTCTCAGTTGAAATATTCTGGAGCTTCAGCTTTTCATTCATCGGCAGACAAAATTCACTTTTTGATATTTCGAATTGAATTGCATTTCCATACGTTCAATTTAATTTTGTTGTCTTAAGCGTGTAATTCTAGTATCATAGAAACATTAATAGCAATTAAGCACAAATCCTACAGACCCTCAAATCTTTTCCAATGGAATTGAAGTGAATGTTTGAAAAAGAAAAAAACTTAACTGAAGAAGAAATGAAAAATTAAAGTCTTAACTACATTATTAGATTTTTCAAGAGCTTTCAATTTGGACTTATTTGAAACATTTCTTTTATTCCGTTGCTACATAAAATTTAGTAAGGAAGCAACGAAAAGCAATTTTCCAACAAAAATAAAAGAATAAAATTGCATATAAGCATTGAATATAGGAAGAGAATCGAAAAGAACAGTAAAACCATTTTCGAGGGCTTTAAAAAGGAGCCGCCTCATTAAAATCACATGCTGCTCGCGGGCAAAGCTGCAACTAATTATTTAATGTTTTTCTATTCCCGAAAGAACATTTTTTTTTTTATTTTTACTTTTAAATCAGCCCTATAATTTTTTTTTTTCTGATATCAGACATTTTTGAATTATTTCGACATTTTTTTTTTATAATTAGATTGAATGAAGTGGTACTTTTTAAACATTTTCTTTCTTAAGTTGTTTTGAAACTCGATTGAATATATTTTAAATATTATTTCAAATCAAATACTGTAGATGCAGAATTTTCTTAATGAAGTTGTATGGTATATCACATATAAAGAATGAAAGGATTTTAACTTATTGTTATTTATGTATGGTATGTCTTTCTTTTGTTCAAGTGTAGACAATTGACAAAAATGAATATAGTTTTATGTTTATTTGATAAGTATTGTAACGGCTCGGCCTATACTAGATCTATAACCACTTTAAGAAGAGGGCTACTTTCAGGTTCATTGGAAAATTTTAAATTTTATTTACAAAAAAATATATATATATATATATATATATACGGAACTCTATTTACATAAAAAATGAAAATTAAAGATAATTTGATTCACAAGTGCAGTTCACTCCAAAGTCGAAGATTTTAAGAGCTCTCAAGTCTGCGGCGAATCTATTTCACCAGGTCTTCGGTAAACAGCCGGAAACTCTGATCTGTTCAATCCCTTCAGAGAAAAAAGACAACACTTCTTATCTACTCATGCAGCAGAACTCTCCTCTTTAAAAAAAAAAACATCCCTTTAAGAAATTCCTTCAGGAAAGGGATAAGCTTCCTTCACTTCTCATTGAATCGACACTTCTTCATTCCATGGTCTATCACTAATCCCGATGCAGCAATTCATAATGTAGTCCATATCGAGTATGGAATTGTTTCAGCCTGCGAATGTCCGAAACAAATAATCGCTTAATTTTATGAGCTCTCATTATCTATTATACTGATTATCTGCTATCAGATTTGTGTAACAGTTCTCATTAAAAACACTAATTGCATGTAATAAGTATCCACAACATTTCTTATCTACAGTCAAATTTGAGTGATAGGTTGTTATTTTGTACTTGTTAAAGAAAATACATCCCTCTCCTGGGAACGAAATGCTACAACTCTTCAAGTGGGAAAAATGCTACAGTATTATATAAAACAAACAGCTTCCCATGACACGGCGATGCCCGGCTTCCATTACATGACATGTTTTACTTAGTTAAATTATGTGAAGAGAAAAAATTAAGAATAAGCGATATTCTTAGCAAAATGTTTACTGTATAATGACATGCATTCCATCATAATAGAGATGAAAGTATAAATAAGAACAGACGAAAGTACGTGTAATAATCTTAGGACATAAATTTTAGATTAGAGGCATATTAATATCATAAGATTATTTGTCAATATGTATTTTTAGTAAAATAAAAGAACTAAAATTTCACATGACTGATTAAATGCTTCATATATAAGGAGCTAAATTAATGATTGGTAAAAATATAAAAAATAATTTCTTTGCATCCTAAAATAGTACCAATGCAATACAGTGCTTTAAATCGACTGATATAAAAAGGAAAAGGAGAATGTTATCAAAAATTCTAGTTATCCTTCCTTCAATCTAAAATTCAATCGCATAAATGTATTAAAAATAATTCATCTTTTATAAATAACAATATTTAACATTATAAAAATTACACTCTAAAATAAAAATGTTTTAAAACCTCCGAAAATATTTCACGTGTATAATTTTCTATTTATTATGTATGCTTTCTATTTGTTTTTTATTTGAGTATTGTTTACATTTTGATTTTCAATTTCGTAGTTGCAGCTTATGAGCGCTTCTGATCTTGAACATTCTCTTTATTTGTTTTCTTTTATTGAGAGGTTTAAATGTGAGGTATCACGTTATTTCTATATTGCGATTGTTAGGAGGGTTTTGTTGTACAGGTTGACTGTAATACAATGAAACGCATGATAATTTGCGTGTAGCGAATACTGTTGAGGTTTTTATCGTGCAAAATGGTCGTGTTTCTAATTCATTCTTCGTCGGTTTTACAGTTGCTTTTGTGTTGATGTGTAATGTTCTTTATATATGCTTTTGTGTTAATGTGTTACATTATATATATATTAGAGAGTTTTTGCATAACGTTTTTTTATTGTCCGATATTTTTCTTCCCTAGCGCGCATGCTCATAAGAATAGCTCAGTAGTGCAGTATTACAGATATGCATGCGCAATAGGTACAATGTTTCTTTGAGCATGCGCGGTAGGGAGAAAAAAAAATATCGGGCGATAAAAAAACGTTATACAAAAAACTCTCTAGTAACTACTTAATACTTCACACAGGCAACAACATATTTCTATCTCGTTTCTTATAAATTCTTAACTTAATATTCTGGATTAAAAAGACATCATGATGTATAATTATTAGATGCTGCAATGCAATAATGAATAAAATAAATTAGTAATAAAAACTAAAGAAAACATTTAAATAAATAATAAAAATTAGGAAATGCAGTTATTTTAAATCCGATTTTTTATTTTACTTTGGCAATTTACATTTCAGAAATTCTTATTGCTTAATGATCATTACATAATTTAAAAATGAAAGATGATTTCTGAACTAAACCAATTTCATAAATTTTAATCTCATTCCATCACCATTCTCTACTTAATCAAATAAAGCTGTTTAAAATCTGTGTTATTTTTTTTTGTACATCAGATAAAATATAATAACATCATAGAAAAAAAAAAGAATTTCTCATTGTTATAGCTTTTATGTTACGACAACCCGAAATCTATTTTATCTTATATTTATTTTTTATTCTTCGGAATATGAAAATGCACATTCAAGAATAATCTTTGAAAAACAGAGTGTAGACGTTATTGCATTTGGGAGGATTTCCTTCCTTAACAAGCTCGTCTGTGCATATCATATCAGAGGAAAACAAAGAAATTTCCCTCTACTGGTAGGAGACACGAGAGGCTAAAATGAGTTGTCACAATTGACATTGAGCTTTTTCTTTTCTGAAACAATAACTGCAATTCACTCTATTAATCAACAAAGTAATAATTTTAAAGGAAGTTGTGTTATAAAAAATTATAGTTCTTATATGATTAAAAATTAGGCAATAAGAATTTATCAGTGGTTTTTAGATGAGTATTAACTAAAATAATACTGTATTCAAAAGAAGTATGGCCTCTTAGTATCATCGATCTAAAATTCTAAGAAACAAGAATGTCGTACAAGTATCTTGTTTTTAGTGTGAAGATATCGAGATATACGAGGCTAATTTACCATGCCTGTGGAGATATTTATTTTGATTCTGCTGAAAAAAAAAATAAATTATACAAAAAACAATATAATCTCATATAATGGATAAAATCCAAAATATAAGAATTAAGAATGCAAATTCAAGGATAATCTTTGGAAAATAGAGTGTAGACGTTATTGCATTTCGATGGATTGCCTTCCTTAACAGCCTCATCTATGCGTATCATATGAGAGGAAAGCAAAGAAATCTACCACTACTGGTGGGAGATACCAGAGGTTGAAACGAGTTGTCACAATTGCCAATGAGCCTTTTCATTTCTGAAAACAATAACTGCAATGCACTCTATTAAGCGATAAAGTAATAATTTTAAAAAGAAAATTGTGTTATAAAAATTATAGTTCTTATGTGTTTAAAAATTAGGCAATACGAATTTATCTGCAGTTTTATGAAAATAATTAAACATCATGATTTCTTTTTAATTGTGAATGTTAAGTTAAGAATTTATAACGAAGCGAGATAGAAAGGTTAATTTTCGAAATGTTGATACCTGTGTTCCTATTCCGTAGTTAAAGATCTATATCCGTCCATATATCTATCTATATTAATTTAAAAAAACAATGCATTCACGAAGATAATGACCTCTTAGTATTATCGATTTAAAGTGATAAGAAATAATAAATCTCGCGCAAATGTCTTGTTTTTTAGTGTGAAGATGCCGAGGTATATGTGGACCAATTTACCATGCCTGTAGAGATATTTATTTTGATTCCGTTGAAAATTTTTTTTATAAAAAACAGTTAAATCTCATAAAATGGATTAAATCACAAATATAAATTTAAAAAGTATTATTCTGAAATGTCAAAAAAAGAATAAAATATATTTAAAGTGCATATAAAAACTATTTTAAATTTTAATTTGAGAAAATAATACCGGTTTAAAGTGATAAGAAATAGAAGTACTCTCATAAACGTCTTGTTTTATACTATGAAGATATCGGAGTTATTATGGCCCAACTTACTATGCCTGAGGAAATATTTATTTTGATTCTGTTGAAAAAAGAAATAAATTGCACAAATAAACAATATAATCCCATCATAATCTGTCAAAATGGATAAAATCCCAAATATACATTTAAAAGGCATTAGATTGAAAATGTGAAAGAATTAATAAAATATATTTAAAGTGCATATCAAAAAATATTTGAAAATTATATTTGAAAAATAGAGTGAATTAAAATTCAAGCAATAAAATATTAAGTAGCTAATTTGGTTTTACTTTAACTTCGCATTATATTTCAGAAAAACTTAAATGTTTAATTTATAGTTTAATCCCTGTTTTTGACTTTGCTTATTCTAATAATTATCTTAATTTATTATATTATGATTTTATGTGTTCTATTACAGCCAAAATTTTAAAATAATTTTATGGAATGTGGGGTGGGCTATATGGATAGAATAATGTTTAAAAGGAGCATAATTTAATAATAAGAAGAAGCACAATTTACAATTTATCATTAAAATGAGTTAATAATATCTTGTCAAAGTAATTAAATAGAACTTTGAGAAATAATTCTTATTCTAGAAAAAACATTCAGATTTTCTTTTATGTAACATTTGGTTCTCCATCTATTCATATTTCATAAAATACGAATAATATAAAGAAAAATTTATATTTCGAAGTACTTACTTTGCTCATTAGTTAAACATGTCCGATTTGTTAAAAAGTACAATTTATAATTCATCATTAAAGTGAGTTAATATTATCCTGTGACACTAATTAAATAGAACTTTGAGAAATAATTCTTATTCTTGAAAAAGCATTAAAATTTTCTTTGCGTGCATTTGTTTCTCCATCTATGCATATTTCATAATATACGACTAATATAAAGAAAGTTTTTATATTTTGGACATTGCTGATTAATTACATTGCTCATTAGTTAAACATGTTCGATTTCAGGCCAAAATAAAAAATAATTTTTTTCAGTACATTAAAATTAAAATTGAACTCTAAAGAGACTGTTTTACAACATATGAATTCGATATAAGAGAATCAGTGCTTTTGAAACTTATTTAAAATTCTACAAGAAATACTGTCTTAGAGATCTTGAATAGTTTTATGTTTTCTATTACGGCCTAATTTTTATATTTTTCAGTATGTGGGTGCAGAGCTATATGGATTGAAGGATGTTTAAAAGGCCACATAATTTAATAAGGATTAAAATCCTAATTTATAATTTATTATTAAAATGAGTTAATATGGTATTATCCTGACAAACTAATCAAATAGACTAATATTTAATAATTATTTAGATATAATATTTGTTTCTCCATCTATTCATATTTCGAATAATATACGAATGCTATACAGAAAGTTTTATATTTTGAAGTAGTTACATTTTCTCATTAGTTAAACATGTTCGAAATTCAGCTCAAAATGCAAAATTAATTTTTTTCTATACATTAAAATTAAAACGGAACTCTAGAAAGACTGTTTTACAACCTCTGAAGAATTCGACATAAAAGAATCAATGATTTTGTAACTTATTTAAAATCCTACAAGAAATCCTTTCCTACAGATCAATTTTAACTGATGAAAGACAGCGTGAAACACATGTTTAATAATTTCAAACGTAATAAGTGAGTATTAATATGCATGAGAAGACATAAAAAGAAACCCAAAAAACTAATATTTAGTTGCAGCAGCGCTTATTATGTACTGTCCCAAAACACAAAATTGGAATTCGCAATTCTCTGTAATTATTTCCTTACTTATTGTTCCGAGTTATTAAATATCACACATAAGAAAAGCATATGGTCCATGGGATCCATAGAACAGTCCCCGATAATCGCTTAATCAATCCAAAGACAGAAATAGTAACTTAATAAAGTCACCCGAAACGTAGAAATGGCATCCGCTGGGCAAAAAAAAAAAAAGTCCTTTTATTTCCCTATTTTAAGACTTTCACAGACTTAACAAGCGAACATAAAGAGCCCCCCAAATTACGTTCCTGTCTTGCAATAATGAGATGTTAAAGCTATTGTAAGAGCATTGTTAGCGTCGACATTATTTTGCGCCTTTACTTCTAATAAACGCACGATTCTATTGCACCGTTCGCAATGAACCGGGAACTTTCTCAAATTGATATCGAACTCATCATTACGAACTGTTCAATTGAAGTCTCCTAGGATGAATAGCATTTAAAAAAAGTTGAGAAGGGTTTCTTTTTTTTTTTTTTTTGCCCTTCGGCTCATAGCTCGTAAATAAGTTTTGAAATAGAGAGCTTCATTTAACCTTTCGGTGGCTATTCATGTGTTTGTGAAATCGGTTGATAATGCAGAAAAGTTGACTTTTATTTACTTGAAATGCAATTTTGGGACGACCTACTTTGAAAAATCTTTTTTAAACATCTAATGCCTACTTTTACCATACAACAATTGTTTTTAATAAGACTTCACATTTTTAGCAAAGATTGCCTCAAATAATACGAAAATATTCGACGAATGTGTAAATATTTGTTTGCAAACATATAATGTTTAAAAAAATGTAACAAAATGAATGAAATTCTTTGGGAAGACCTACTATGAAAATTCTTTTTAAAACATCTAGTGCTTGCTTTTACCATGCAACAAATGAAACAAGTGTTTTTAATAAGATTCTTTTGATTTTTTAGTGAATATTGCAACAAATAATATGAAAATATTCGACTAATATGTAAATATTTGTCTGCGAACATATAATTTTTTTTTTTAAATCAACAAAATAAATGATCGTGATTACAGTCTTAAGGTATATTTATTCATTCTATCGTGCAATTTTGAAAAATACAATCGTAAGTATTGCAATAAAATGTAATGAGCGTTAACATATACTACGCAAGAGGTATTTGAAAATTTCATATTTTTTAAATGCTCTTTGAAATAACTTCCGTATATACTGTATCGTATAAAAAATATGAAGTTCCTCGCAAACAAATTATGTGAAAAAAACAAGAGTAAAGTCATATTTTAATTTGTAATTAATAATGGACACATGAAAATGCAAATGAAAAAGTTAGAAAAAATGTAAGAATATAAATTAACGCGATTATAGTTTTGAATATATTCATTCTTTCTAAAGTGTATTCTTGCAAAAATGCAATTGTAAGTATCTCAAAAATATAATGAACAACAACATAAACCAATGCATGATGTATTTCAAGACAATTAATTTTTATTTATAAATTTAATACATTTTTTAATTTAATAATTGTAACAGAAAATAACTGGATTAATGCTTTGAGCTTTTTAATTTAAAATAACTTTATTTTTAGTATTGATAAGTTATAATACGAATAACATTAAAATGTGAAAAATTTGTGTTTAGTGCACAACTAATTTTTGAAATTTTCTTAAAAGTACATCTAAAATAACATCCAAAATAAATAAAAAGTGCATGATGTTAAAAAATTACTCATAAACAAACTATGGGAATGAAGCAACAGCTAGCCCCTACTTTTAATGTATAATTTAATTAGCGAAAACTCGCTGGGTGTCCATAATTGAGAAATAAATTCATCATCAGTCCATGAATTTATTTATTCATCAGTTAAATTTTTATTCAATATTCGTCCATAATTAAAGATTTAAATTCATCACATATAAGTAGCCAGTATCTTTGCACTTGATGCAAATTAAAGTAATCATGATATATAATCCTTGAATCTCTAATTATAAAAACACTAACTTTTAATTTTAGAAACTAAACTTTCTGCATTAAGTTCAACGGTATTTTACAAGGAACATTGTTTCCGTACTCTTCATGCATATACTTTTATGAACAAGCAAAAATCATTCCTTTCTTAAATATGTGCTGAAGCAACGATGTGGCAAACAATTCACAAGATCTACCTAATCGAAAATTCCTTGGGCGACTCTGTCCCAATCAATTGATTTATTGTATCACTATAATCATCAGCCCATCATAAGTTCATTCATTCATCAGTTAAATTTTTTTTATTCATCATTGTCTATAATTTATGAACTAAATTCATCACAAAGTATTCAGTGTCTTTGCCACTGATGCAAATTAAAGTAATCATGGCATATAATCCTGGATCTATAATTAGAAAAATACTAATTTTAATTTTAGAAACAAAACTTCCAGCATTAGTGTTCGACGGTATTTCACAAGGACCATTGTTTTAGTTGTATGCTCTTCGTGCATATACTTTTATGAACAAGCAGTTATAAAAAAAAATCATTCCGTTCATAAATATGTGCAGAAGCAGCGATATGACAAACAATTCACAAGCTCTACCCAATCGAAAATTCCTTGGGCGACTCTGGCCCAATCAATTGATTTATTGTATCGGGCTGGAACAAGCACAAAATCAAAAGACTTCGATGACCGTGGAGAGACAAAATGAAAAGATTGTCGCTTCTGACACGGAAAGCTGTTCTATGGATTGGAGCTGCAAATATTTCCGGACAAAAAAGAACAAATATAGCGATGCATCGGCGAATTCCGGAAGCTTCCCTATTTGCTTAAGGATGGACTAGTCTTGCTGCTTAGTCTTAATTGAGAATTAAATAGTTATGCTATTAAATAAGGTCAATCAAAAATGAATAGTTGAAATGTTACCTGAATATTTAAAAAATATTAAAATAATAAAAATATATTATGATAAAAGTTAAAATATTAAAAAATATATAAATTATAGTATAAATTCTTGAGATTTTGTCCAGAACTATAATTTTACATACTACTGTGCCTAATAAATAAGAAAAATTATTTTTTTTTTTTTCAAAAACTATTTATTCTTCCAAACTTATTTCATCGCCTTCAAAGTAATCCCCTCCGGACACAATGCACTTATGTCAACTTTTTTTTTCCAATCCTCAATGCATGCTAAAAAGTCATCGGCAGGGATGGCCTTCAAATCGCGCGGTGATTCAGGTTGAATCTCTTCAATCGACTCAAAACGGTGTCCCCGGAGTGGTCTTTTGAGTTTAGGGAATAGCTAAAAGTCACATAGTGTGAGTACGGTGGTTGTGGAATGATATGGGTTTCATTCTTGGAGAAAAAGTAACGAAGAATCAATGCAGTGTGACCTAGCTCATTCAGTGTTTTCGGTACCAATCAAGATTTGACGAGTTTAAGGCCCAAAACATCTTTTAAAATGGAATTTTGAAATTCCGACATCATCAGCAAGATCTCTAATTCTAAATCGACGGTTTGCAAGCACCAATTTTTTGGACGTGAGCTTCGTCGGTTGAGGTTGATTTTCAAACCATTGGATTCTTTGTCTTGAAAGCGTTCTCTGCATTCTTTGAACTATTTATACCACTTCTAAACCTTTCTTTCCGATATAGGAATGCTCACCGAATGCCTTCTGCAACTTTCTAAACATTTCCGCAAACAAAATTTAATGCAAGTTCTTTGCTCAATTAATTCAGATATTTCAAAAATCGCCGGATTTAGCTTCAGCGTCTCAGAAAGCCAAGCGTAACTCAAACATTAATAAATATTGTGACGTCAAATTTTACACAGATGTCAAGGACAGTGCCAGCCACCTAAAAGAAAAAAATGAAATTCCATAAGGCCCGGGAATTTTAAATGAAAAATTGGTCTTACTTTTTGAATACAGTACTTCGGAAACTTCAAAAAAAGCCTTTTATATTATAAACTTCAAAATAATGAAATAAAATTTACATAATTTAGCTTTGCTTTTATGTATTATTATGTACATAATAAATATGTATGTATGATTTTATGTATTATTATGTACATTATTAAATGCAGTAAGGTGAATATATTAAAAAGTTATTTTACCTTTTACGTAAAAGAATGTAGAAATAAATAGCTACAATGCAAATTTTAAGTTATTTTTTTGTATTAGGAAATTTTCTGTGTAATTTACAAATTCAAAAAACGATTGAAGCTTTCCATATGCAATACACATTAATTAGTTGTTATGCAGCCAAATGAAGATAAATTAACGTCTTTTAATTTATGCTGAAGTCTCTACTTTCAAATCTCTAATATTTAAAATAAAAATAGCAGTTTCACTTATTTTTATAATGATTGGTTCAGAATGGTTTTGTAAGTAATGTGGTGATGTAGAAAAAAATATTAACTTTGATATTGGAATGAAAAATTCTACTCACATATTACTAATACAAAATTAATAGAAGGATAAATAAATTTGTTTTTCGAAGGCCAGATACTTTAATCTTGGCAATTTGAGACAAGATTAAATATAAATATTAATAGCATGTAGTGTCAAATCTGTGTTAACTGAAATAAGGATGGAAATTTATCTGTAAGTATAATATTAAGATTTAACTTCGATAAAAGTATAAATGATCTTCAAGGTTTTTAAAAATACAGAAATTTATTAATATTTCCATTCGTTGGACAACACGGCTTAAACTTAAATCACATCCCTAAGGAAGAATTAAAAAATTAAAAACTTAAAAATTAACTATTGAAGTAAGAATAAATCTAAAAATATCTACTATGAGGCTTCCAAAGCAGTGTAGATGAAATTTAAGTGCAACAAAAATCCATAAGTAAAAAACGAATCAATAACAATTAACCTCCTTGAAAGCTAATGGCATTAAATAGTTATTTAAATACAAAAATTACATTAAAGGTGAAAAGTATAATATTAGTTTATTTATACAGGATGCATTGGAAAGTTCCGTTATCCGGTAATAACTTACGAACAAAACGAACTGCAGCTGTGCTAGTGATGTTACGATATACTAAAGCAGCTGGAATTGTTCTATGGATAACGAAAATTCGGAAGAGAATCATTGGAAAATCGAAAACAAAAAGAGATCGAGCAGAATTTCAAATCATAAAATTGTAGATCATCAATTATTTATGACTAAACAACATTTGGCTTAAACGTAGAAGATAAATTGTCTTCTGTATTCACTAAAGTGTCTGAAATATATGTATGTAATTGTGTTCCAAAGTTTGAAAGGGAAAGACATAGCTATAGCAGGCATCGCCGGAAACTTATTCTGATGGATTTCTCCCTCTAAAGTTGCATTAAAATTCAGGTGTTATGATACTATACTTACATATTTATTCCATTTTGATAAAAATGTATACAAAAACACCTCAAAAATGCAAATGTGCAAACTTTTTGTGCATATTTGAAGTAAAATTATTATCATAGTCAGCCAATTTGTATTTTTACCTGATTTTATCAAAATTTTAAAATTAGGTATTTATGTAATAAATTGCATTTATTTGTTTATGTATGACATGACACAAAAAGGACTTACATTGAATTTGGATATTTTAGAATTTACAGCCAATAATTTATATCATCAGTGTAAACCAAGTGTTACTCCATACTAATTCATTGGTGCTCTAGAATTTTGTTATAAGAAATTTGGTATATCTCTTTTCAAGTTCTTGGCGATTTACTTCACTCGTCCTAGTGATAAGGACACGGCTTTTGGCTATTAGATCGATCATAGGCGCTTCACTATACCATTACTCACTTGCTATATATGTATGTATATATATTTCAGACATGTTAGATTATATAGGTAGCAATTTATTTCATTCATGTACATCATGGTTGTCTCCTCCTAAGTAATTTTTTTTACATTTTGTAATTGAAAATTTTTGCTCACTCTTTACTCGTTTGATTTTCATTGGCTCTCTTTCAGACTTCATTTATAGGGTCTATTGCTACTATAGGGTGTATTAAATTTGACATTGCCGCTTTATTGTATTGTTATATCACTTACATAGCTGTATATCTTTCGATCGCAAATTATTTCAGGATAAAGCAACTTTCGTATGCTCCTGTAAATATTTAAAGTTTAACCCATTAAAAAAAGGAATTAATAAAACAGTTTTATTAAATTAGCAACGAAAATATTCTCATAAAAATTGGAAAAGTCACTTGATATCCTTATTATGCAATAAAAAGTAATTTGCCAGATTAAAATTTTATCTCCTTCAGAAATTATTATAATTATCTTACTATTTTTCAATATCTAATAACATCAGCACGAACTGAAAATATAACCTTAATGCTCGTTGGAAAGATTTTATAAAGTCGTTTAAAGATAAAGTTTGAATATATTATCATTTTTAAAAATAATTTTCATACAATTTGTTCGACTTTCTTGGGTACTAGAGTGTCGTTATACTTTCTGCTGTACATAACCCCAGATATTTTCTAATGGATACAAATATGGCGATTTAGGATGGAAAATCATGTTTACCCTGGCATACCGATATTTGATGCTTCTGGTACTTTGCTAAATAGGTGTAATCCTTAAATACTAGATTGTTTTCTCTAAGGAACCAAAGTGAACGGGGACAACGTTGAATAAAATTTCTTCATATTTATGACATTTCTTCATATTTTATTCACTGATTTATCTATCTATGTTATAAATCTCAAAACTATTGAAAAACTCCATAATGGATCTACCTCTATTATTTGGAACTGTTTGAACACATTCAGGTTTAAATGTTTCATATGCTATACTGTTGATCCTATGCCTTTTATAACTAGGATAAGACATAAGTTTTATTCGTTTGACAGACGTTCACTGATCTATGTTCCAATATTTGTAATCTTGAACCCATGTTAATCGATATTTTTTAGAAGTGAGTTAAACAATGGTTTTAGTTTTGCTATACTGCTCCATATCTTCATTTGAGGAAGCTTTCTTTGTAATAAAAGAGTCATATGTAATATTGATTAATTCTAGTAATTCCTATCTAATTTTTGAATTTCTTTCATTAACCAATAAAAAAGTCGTCTTTATCACGATTAGTTAAAATTTTCCTTTTATTTTTAAACGAATAGGAATTACATCAATCTTTCTAGACACTGAAAATCCTGCTTTTTAGTGACGTTTATAAATTACCACCACTTTAAAGGTATTTTTTAGTCATTTTAATAATAACTACATTTTTCTACTAATATGTAACATCTTAATTTCATTCTTTAATTGAATTGTAAATAATAAATATTATTCACAATCAACCTATATATTAAAAGACAATACATCTCTGTTTCAAGAAAATGAAAACTATTTTAATTTAATTATGTAGTATAATCAGACATGTGAGACTATTCTCCCGCAAAATAAGTCTCTCAGGTAAACTAGAGGTGTTTACTTTTTTTGTCCAGTGTCTTTATATTATGTATACATAGTCGAATAGATTGAATACTATATTGTTCAAATCACTCCCTACTGTTATAAAATGTCATATAAGTGAACTACAGAACTTTGACCTGGTCACAACTCCAGTTTCTGGAAGGAACATTTTCTTATAAGCATAATATTACCCCTTTATGAGCATCGGACTCGACAGCAATGCGAGAATAGAGAATGTGATTGGAATATGAATGTTAATTTGGAAGTAGACCAAAAATATGATTGTGTGATGAAAGGTATTGACGAACTTCAGTTGCTTTTTTTTTTTTTTTTTTAAATGCTAGCACAACAGTTTCATATTGCTTCATGAGGGGTATTGCTTTCTTCAACTGTTGGAGAGAATTGTTATATAAGGGCAGTATTCCGCTTTCCTTCGTCAAACTTATTTGATAGGCGCCTTTAATTATGATGGCTGAATTAGTTTATACAATCCCAGTTAAAATATAATCCTTCAGTAACTTCCATAGTAAAATATTCTCATGTTTAATAAAATTACTACAACATATAACCAACTGGAATTAAATTTACGTGAGACATGACGTATGACGTGCTAATGATCAAATGAGTATGCTTAGACATAGTGACGTTTGGAAACACTCGCATGATAAAAGAAGATTATTGAACAATCAGGCGAGTATAATCTTGATGTATGTGAGCTGAAAACTGTTCTATTGGAGTTCATATGCCTTGCTGACGTCACATAATGTAATATAAGCTAACTATAGAATTTGAATGAGAACAACTTATTAGCCGCTCGAAGGAGTATTTTCTGACAAGTATATTGCTTACCATATAGGACATAATGCTATAAGATGATGCAAGTGGGAGAATAGGGAATGAAAAAGAAAAAAACATTCCTGCACTGAACAAGGTACTGATGCACCATTTAGCTAATCTTCAAGTATGTATTAGTATTAGTACAACAAAGAGCTATTAGCATCTATTAATAAAGGACTGAAGCACCAATACATGCTAGCATTGCTCACTTCAAATGTTATATGGATCTCTACAAGGTACAATATGCATGCCTTCCTTTGAGAAAATTGCGTGTGAGTGACGTCTCGGCTACAATGTGCGCATGGATACAAACAATGACGTGTGGCTTCCCACCTGATTTATGCTTTCTGACGAGTCTGAATTTAACTAGGTTTGCAGAGAGCGCAGAATAAACCAATGGCCTAATCCTGAAGAATACCATTATACTATATACTTTTAGAGCTGTACGAATGATCATCATTTGCAATCGCAATAGCTACGAATACTGGATAATGTCTACAGCAATCGCCACATATGAGCTGTTGAAATACAAAAAAGTCGTACCTTCCAGAATTTTACAAGTGCTTTATTCAAACAAGACAACGCCTGATTAACTACTAATCAATATCTCAAATGATTAATTCATTTCCCATCAACAAGCTGTTTTTTAAAAAAAGTAATAATAATAGTTTAGTCACATAATAGGAATTTTACCTCATCATTTTATATTTGATAAATACCAGCATAAGAATAGACCATGTCTGCAATAATAAAATACAATATAATATGCAAATATACACAGCTGTTTTAAGATACAATTCTGTTAATTTCCTTAATAAATCACCAAATTCGCTTGGCCAAAATAATAAAAAATTTGACAAGTTAATTTAGATTATCAACTTTATCATTAATGCTAGAAAGAATAATCTGGTGATGTTTCGATTTTTTGCATTTTTTTATGCACAAACGGTATTATAAAAATTACAATTTTGAATTTTTTTAGCAGAAATCAAAAAATTTTTAATTAAGACAATTATCTTTAAAAGATTTTCAAAAGGTTCTTAAAATTAATTTATATTTATTTTGAGTGTTTTACAAAATTTCAGAGTAGAATGTAAAAGGCTCATTGTTAAAAAATAGAGTATTTATTAATAATATTTTCTAAAAATCAGACTGAAAGGAAATATCATTTAATGGTGGCTTATAAAATGATGTAATATATCTCATTTAAGATATTTATACCTAATACCATTTATAATATGGATTTAGATACTGGTGAATGTCAATATCATGTAACTATTGTTACGCTATATTTAATACATTAGTAAACTAAAGCGTCTTTAGTTTAAAATGAATTTAATTTCTTATAAGATTAATTATCCTTTATTAAAAACAAAATAAAGCATCACTCCCTTGTTTGTAATTTATTCTATCCAGTCTGCGAGTTTAGACAATTTCAGATATCCATCAACTAACCTCTGATACTTTAGTAATTTTATTTTAACAGTTTGTACTTCAATCAGATTTAATTGAATTCCAGGACGTATTATTGCAAAACAAATGATATTCTTCATGAATCATATAAAGGAATATTTTAAATCCCTGAGTCAGCAAGATTCAAAAGCTACAAAAATCCTTTTCTTAAATATCCAGGGTTAAAATTTAACTTTAAAAATTGCACAATGACGAAATATTTCACATGTTTTTATGGCAATATTTCATAGGCTTTTGTTTAAGGAATTTCTATTTAGTTACGTATTGTTTGAAAAAATACTTCATTATTTAAATATTAATGCACTGCCATCACACTTCAAAGCATTGTGAATCATTTAAAAATTTCTTTTTTTTTTTTTTAACTACTCTTTTAATTTTTTTAAGCTATGGTCCTATTACCAATCCATTCAAATTATATGAAAAATTTACAATCAGTGTGAAATAATCTGATGCCCCACAATTTTTTATAGATGCATTTTTTTTTTTTCAATTTAAAAGTTTCATTTTCTGCTAAAATATTCAATTCATTTCTTTTTTCTCAAAATACTATTGTACTAGATAGCGAAAGAAAGTTTATACACAATAGCGAACAATGACACCCGTTAGATTTCTTTAACTTTATTAGAAAAGCTGCGATATTGAGGTATTTATAGTCCGACCACCAATTGTGTGGAAAGGCAAACATCCATTTCAAAGCGGAAACGAGCGAATCGATTATTTGTTAGGGAGGCTAGTCAGATATACGCGACTAAAACAGTTTTGAAAGTAAAACTTTTAATAATTTTTTGTGGAATGTTTTGGTCTAATTTTTCTTGATATTATATAATTTAAAATTTTCATCGTTAAAAATTAATTAATTTTTTTTTTGTAAATAAAACCTCTTCGTAAATATCTTCCTACACAGCACTGTTTGTAGCCATGTTCAGACCTGTTAAGGTCGAGCAGAGAATCGCTAATTTCTTGAGGTCTCATTATCCATGACACTGATTTGAGTGTCAGGATGTTCTCCTTAGTACAAAACACTAATTGCATGTAATATAAATATCCACGATACTGCTTATCTGCTGTCAGATTTGAATGATAGGTTGTTATTATGCACTTGTTAAAGAATATACCTTCCCCCCTATATCTCCTCCTGTGGGAAAAAGCTACAACATGAGTAAACCTACCTGAATAGGGAATTTTAAATTTATTTTATCTGTAAGTTAGTTTTCAAATAATGAATTATATTTTATCAATCTGAATTGCGTTTTCTTACCAGAAGTAAATTATAAAAGTAATAAATCTTGTAAATGTAAAAATAAAAGAAATTCCAGTTTAAGATTTTAAGTTGCTATTTGTCAAAATTAACAGTTTTTCTTTCTATTTAACAAAAAAGTTCTTTAAAATGGTAATAAAGATATAAAGCCACCATTTCATTTCTTTTCTTAAACTAAGCATTTTAACGAATTTGTGTAACACTGTTTCTCTCTTCACTTGTATCTAAGTTTTTTTCCTTCTCTTTTTTTGCGACCAAATAACAAAATAAATAAGAATTCGACACTAATCTTTTCTCGCCTCTTTTGATTTCGTTAACTCAATTTTATTAACTGCGAAAGGCAATTTTACGGTTTTAAATGCGTTTCGGGTCATTTAATTAGATTTAGGTGGTTGGCAATAGTTGGGTATAGCACAGCATTTTCGCTGTCGTTTAATTTATACAGTGAATGAATTTCTGAAAAAAAAATCACATGTGTTAAATAAATTAAATATATAAGTGAAAAAAAGTTTTACTTTCACATCTATATCCAGTGACATAATAGAAATTAAATAGATTATTAGAACAATTGTAAATTTATTTTTTTTCTCACATCCTTATATTAAAAAAATTAGTTAAATTACAGAGTTGATTAAATTAACGAATAGGTTTTAATTTGAATGTAACAGACAATGATCAATATAAATGAGGTTTAAATGGACGATTTTTTTTATCAACAATGCAATAACTGTATTGAAATAGATGCTATGTAGGACTTGAAACTTACTAAGACCAATTTCATCATTAATTTGTAGTTAATTTTCCATGATAAAAATAATTTTGCACTTCAATATGATAATTTCTTAAGTTGCCCTTTACTCATAACTTTCTTGACTTTATACAGAGTGATTGACTATTAGATGTAAATTACAGAGTTTATTAAATTAGTTAATGGTTTTTAATTTGATTGTAATAGAAAATGATCAATGTAAATAAGGTTTAAATGAACAATTTTTTTTTATCAGCAATGCAATGATTGTATTAAAATTGATTCTATGTAGGACTTGAAACTTACTTTTAAAAACAATTTCATCAATCTTTTGTATTTAATTTTGTGTGATAAAAAAAATTGTATACTTCAATATGATAATTTCTTGAGTTGCCCTTTGCTCATGACAGATCTTGATTTTATACAGATCAAATTTTAGAGCATGCATATTTATAGGATTCATTTTTTGGAAGTATACGTAAATTGGATGTCTAAATTATCTTTTATACTTTTAAATGTTTTATTTTATGCAGTCTAGGAGTTTACGTCAGTCACAGAGTATCCCTTCTTTTTTAGCTGTTTTGGAATCATTCTATTCGTAGATGTATTTTTGCTTTTGAAAGTAGAATCTTGCCATTGAAATTCTTCATAGTATAAAAAACTAGACTGAATCATTTTCAAAGCATCTTGGAATGTTTGCAATATTATGTTTTCATATTTTGAAAATAGTGAATGAAAGCATTTTTGTTGCCAGAAATCACAATTAAATTATATAATGTATGGCAGGATTCCCAAATGTCCCACGTCACAACTAAAACAGCCTTCATAAATTGTAAAATGTTATAGTAATTGCTTTTGAAAAGGAATTAGAATTTAAATAAAAGGGGAATTTATGTTTTGGACATTAGATAACAATAGCATAGAACCAAAAAGACCACATTGTTTTTAAACGATTTATTGAAACTATTTCTAATTTATTGTATTGTATAAATGTTTTGTTTATTATAAGAAAAAAAATGGCAATAATAATTTATTACTATCTGCTGTCGGTGTTACTTGGTATAAAATAAATAAAAACAATTTTAATAAATATATATATTGCCAAATTTGAATTTTTATCGTAGTTTATTATTATTGCTGTCAATTCCAGTGAATTTATCTCAGATATTGAAAAAATGGTTTTGTGAACGATGATTACGTATTTAAATGAAGTAGCTAAAACATTTCAAGCAATTTTAATTATTGTGCAGCTTAATTTATCAAGTTATGATATCATGGAGACTATTTTTATTTTTTATGGATCAATTATTGTTGTCAAATTAATTTTAAATTGAGCTTTAAGAATTTAAATTATCCTGCTTAATATTAGTAATTCTTAATAAAGTAATTTGTAACATAGCTGTATACTGCTTAATTTATTGAATTCTGGTTAATCTAGCCTAAAGCTGTTCTGACCTCCGTAAATCTCGATTGTTCACTTATTCATTTAAGGTGAAAGTATAAATCTACAAACGCTCATATGAAATTCATAGAATTAAATCGATATAATTTACTTAACAAACTATTTTTTTTATTGATAAATTATTAGTGGTTTTAGTTTTTAGTTCTATGCACAAAATGTGTTAAAATATTATGATGATTCACTTATCAGTTACTTTAATTTAATACACAATTATTTAAAGAACAAATGTTTTTAGCCTCGTTTACCATGTTAAAATATTGTTTAAAATATTAAATCTTTTGCGTGAATAAATTTTCACCCCTCGTAAAAAAAAAAAAAAGTTAAATCCCACAACTTGAAGCAATTTCTTTGAAATAAAAAAAAAATGTTATATTTTGTTCAATACTCTTTTTGTTTCGAATTTGGTTAAGGAACTCAATTGTTACATCAACGATTTACAATCGATGGAAGCATTTTCATGTTCTTCACTTAAGAAGACATAAGTATTTTATCTTCTTTTAATGTTTACTCAATTGAAATAGATTTGTTCAAGCATCACGATAAATGCAACAGAAATGAAATTCTGAATAATATTTTGTAAAAATCATTTATCTTTGAATGTAAAGATGAAGTAAGAAACGGAACATTGAAAGTTATTTTCAATATTTAGCAAACTTCTTTATTTCATTCAAGAACCATAGGAATCTAATCTTATTTCATTTGTGTTCTTCGTTTAAAAATTTCAATGTATATATTTGGATACCACCTAAAAGGGGTTATTATTGGATTAATATTAAAATCAATAAACTAACGAGGAATAAATAAACATTCTTTTACACTTAAGCAAAGAAACACAACAATCGTGGATGATGAAACAGCGCCAAACTTTTGCATGCCAAGACAAAATGTCACAAGTATCGATGTATGTTAGACGATGGAAAACGTCTGGGATAAACTTGTAGATAAGAATTAAATTTCTTTTTACAAAAGTCCAAATTAATAACGAACTATTAATCTACTTATCAAGGTTTTCATTTCTCTAGTATATAGCAGCCAGAGGACTAATCGGCTAGAGCTCTGGCTTCTGGTAACCACAGAAGCCTGGAGCTGGCAGGGATGTTTGTTAGTGATTCGGAATCCACATTAAACTGTAGATCCCGGTCTGATTAGCCTAAAGTGTGCAAAAATTGACAGTAAAGTGACAAACCAAACCAATCTCTAGCATATATGAAAATTACAAATTATCCCAAAACATGCTGTTCCTTTTGCTTTCACCATAGCTCTATTAGGCCGATAATTTTGGTGTGGGTGGATTATAAGGCTCGCTAATAACTCATCCAGACCCAAAAATAATAGTTTATATATAATATATAATAATATTGCCTATAATAATAGTTTATAGGCGAGAAATATTCTCCTTTTGTATTTTTAACTGGAAATATCGTAGTTCATTTTTTTAGTTGCCTTTATTTTGAATTTTAGTATTCTCTATCCTGCATTAAAAAAATCGTACAATATTGAGGTTTTAACGAAGTAAGATTTTGAAATCAGTTTTATCCAGTGTTTTTGGCATTTTTAAATTTCTAGCATATATGAAAATTATAAGTCATCCCAAAAATGTCGTCCCTTTTACTTTCATCATAGTCCTTATTAAACCGAACATTTCGCAAATGGAAGAATATTGGACTCTGCGGATTATTGCGGCAAGAAATTGCAATAATAATATTCTAATTTTTTGTATTTTTGAGGTAAATAAGAATGATTAATTTTTTAGTTGCCTTTGCTTTGAATTTTAGCATTCTCTATCCTACAATAAAAAAAAAAAAAACAGTACAATATTTTGACTTAAACACTAACTTTTAAGCATCATTAAAACAACAAATGCTGAAAAACATTTTTATGAATAGAAAAAATGCTTTAATGAATAGAAAGAACATTTTTAGGACCAGAAAATGTTTTAATGAATAGAAGGAACAGTTTTATGAATATAAAAATGTTTTAATGGATAGAAAAACATTTTTAGGAATAGAAAGTACTTAATATATGACATTGAATTTATTAATAATTATATTTAATTTATTAATTTTTCATGTAGTAAGTCAAATTTAAGTACATGAAAATGCTGAATTTATTTCATTGAAGTTAATTCAGCATAGATTTCATTACCTATCGTGACTAACGTTCTTCTAAAACGTAAAACGTAAAACGTTCTTCTAAAGCATTGTATAGATCGATTTCGATTGTAAAGCATAAAATAATAAGCATACAAATAATAAGGAAAATTTTCATAAATAGAAAGTATTTAACCATATCTAAATTCAAATTTAAAATATGGCATTGAATTTTTTTAATAATTTTATTTCATTATGAACTTTTCATGTAGTAAGACTTTTTCATTATGTACATGAAAATGTTGAATTTATTTCATGATGTTAATTCAGCATAGATTTCTTTAACTATCACGACTAAATTAGCTTTTTACGTTAATGTTTTTTAAAGCTTTAGTGTTATATTTCCTTTTTCTTTCGTTCCAAATTAAAATTTTTACATTTTATTGTAGTGATACAATATTTTGAGTAGGATTTTTGAAAAAAACCCCACCTTTTTTACAATACGTACACTATGAGGTGGGTGGGGACAGGAGAAAAACATTCTTCTAAAGCAGTGTATAAATCGATTTCGAGTGTAAAGCATAAAAATAAAAGCAATTTGTGAAAGAATATTTTTATGAATAGAAAGTATTTAACAATATCTAAATTAAAACTTAAATATGACATTGAATTTTTTTAATTTTGAACTTTTCATATAGTAAGAGAAATTTAAGTGCATGAAAATGTGTAATTTATTTCATTGATGTTAATTTAACATTGAATTTAGCTTAGATGACTTCACCTCTCGCGACTAAATTAGCATTTTACGTTAATGCTTTAAATCTTTAGTGTTATATTTCATTTTTCTTTTGTTCTATTGTCTTGAATTATATACACATTTTTACATTTTATTATAATGATGCAATATTTCTGAGTAGGATTTTTGAAACATCCCAAAAACTTGTTCTAATGCTTTTACCACGCATTCCTTAAAAAAAAAAATAATAATAAAAAAAAAAAAAAAAAAAAAAAAAAAAAAATAGAAATAAAGAAAAGCTTTTTTCTTTTCTTTTCTTTTTTTTTTTTTTTTTTTTTACAATACGTACACTATGAGGCGGGTGGAGACAGGAGAAAACGTTCTTCTAAAGCATTGTATAAATCGATTTCGAATGTAAAGCATAAAATAAAAAAGCGGAACCAAATCCAAAATAAAATAAAACTCTTACCGGAGCAAAAAAAAAAAAAAAAAAAAGAACGATGAATCTAGAGGGAGGGAAAGGAGTAAAATCCGAGCAAACTGAAAAGATTAAAAAGAAAAGAAGAAAAAAAAAAAAACTCACTGGGTGAGGAGGGAAGGAAATCTGACAGTGAGAATTTTTCACCATCTGTACAGATCGTTAGATAGAATGCTACTGCTGTTTCACTAGATCTCAACCCACAATCAAAAATGCTGCTACAGAAAAAAAAAAAAAAAGATAACTTATCTTGAAGCAGAATGGAAAAAAAAAAAGAAGGAAATTTTAAGGTATTATATGAGAAACACAAAAATAAGCAGGGATTTGTAATATGGAAATGGGAAGTATAACAGCGTACCTTCTGTCCTTACTATTATTAGTGAAGAAATAATCAAAACAACCGAGTGTTTCTTTTGGCTGCCACAGTTCTCACCGTTTCTTTGGTAGTTTTCACTCCTCGAGAGAAATATTCAGAAACAATTCAAAAATTTTTTTTTTTTGGAGCAAATTCGTTTTACTCACCACAATGTGAATTATAATTCTGCGTTGAAAATAGAATTTAAACTTTGTAAAAATTAAGGTAAACCAAAATATAGTTTCGATTTTTTTTTGAAAGAAAAGCATTGTTGTGAAGTCGAATGTATTGGTCCTTATTTAAATGTGGGATTTGAATTCAATTTTTATTTTTATATATTCTGTTCATTTCGTTCTCATTGGAAAAAAACATTCTCAAAAAGTGAATCTCTTATAACGCTGAATTTTGACAAGTAATCTACATTATTCTGGACATCCCTAATTCAAGTTTTGTAACTAATTAATGTCAAAAATATTGCGTATTTCTTATATTCATAGAATAGATATTTTTTCAAATATCGTTTTATCATCAAAACATTACATTACATCATTATCATTTATCATCAAATCATTGCATTACATCATTATCATTTATCCACAAATCATTATATTACATCATTATCATTCATCATCAAACAATTGCATTGCATTATTATCATTTATCATTAAATCATTACATTGCACCTTTAAATCATTTATTTAACATTTAAAATTTATAGTTCAAGAAGTCCAAACTAAATTGTAAGTGTAAAACCAAATCAAAATGTTAATTATAATTTTAATCAATTTAAATTTTCATAACACAATTGTGAAATATTATTAACATTTGTTGAGCAAGTTATATTCAAATAAATTGGATTTTGTAGGTATTGACTTATAAAAATACTTTAAAAATAATACATACTAGCCGTCAGCTGTCTTTAGCTCCATACTTCCAACTACATTAGCATTACTTTTGGAAGCGAGAGCACAATTGTAAAGCATACTTTCAATGGGAAATCCATTTGTTATTAACACAGTAATAAACATCTTACTTAATTCAGCAAAAATTAATTTTCATGAAGCAAAAAAGATTAAAATGTTTTAGTCATTTTAACGATGTAAATAAAAATTATATTGTCATTTTGGTATAAATAACAGCAATTTACCACTTAAATAAGACATTATTGATAGTTTTTTGAGAAATTCTCCGAAAATATATTGAAATTTTTTTATAACTTTTCTAGAAATATTTTTTATTTTTATGATTTGTCTTAAGCACTTATTTTTATTATCACTCTAAAGAATTTGTCCATTATGATAAATATGAGGAAAATACTATAATAATTAAATATTTTAATATCATGTTACTGAAAGGGAATATATAGGAACTTCATTTTCAAAATCCTCAACTGAGGTTGTGTTGTAGAAAACAATCCGAAAATGTTATTGCGTTATTTTTAATATTTTAACACATTATCTTTTATGCATTTTATGAGGTTAGCATGATAATAAGCACATTTTTCAGCTTTATAGTAAAATATCAGATGTCGCTCGGTCGTAAAAATTAAGAGGTATTAAGAGCCGATTAATTTTAATGTTGTTGAATAGTCCGTACTCACAGGAAAAATAAGTGAACAAATTTGTTTTCAATGTAAAGGTGGTTATCAAAATAATGGAACACACCTGTGAATAAAAGTGACATTTAAATATACGCTTCGTAGCATTAAAATGCAAACATAGCAATTAGGTTTTTTTTTTAAATATGAAAAGTATATATCATGGTGGTATGAGTTACTTTTAGTAAAGTTGATTTTTGTCACAAACATAAAATGTCAGATCTCAGACTTTCAAAGAGGCCAATTTATAGGAGAACCGACTAGTTGGAGCAACAGTGACAGAAACATCCCAGCTTTTAGGCTTTTCTAGAAGTACGGTATTTAAAGTCATGACAGTGTACACACACCATGCAGTAAGGCAAGCTTGACAAAACAAAATAGTGAACGGAAGGAGAAGCTGAGTGAAAGAGACTGATGGGTATTTGAAGCGGATTGCAATGTCTAAAAAGAAAATAACTGCAACCAAAATGACCGCAGAGCTCAATCAATATCTGGATTCTCCAGGGACAATAATTATAGTTAGAAGGGCCTTCATAAACAGGATATTTAAGGCAGTACAGTAATTCCCTAGTCATTTGTCACATGTGTTAAAGCGAAACATCGTCTGCAGTGATACCGCAACCCCAAAGCCTGGTCGGCTGATAAAGGGAAGACAGTTATATGGTCGAAAAATAATCTTTCACACTTTTCCACACGACAGGATGAAATTGAAACAGTTGAAAGACATTTGAAAGACATCAGTTTGAAAGACATTTGCACAAGCGGATGATAGTGATTGTCTCCTCCAACTGTCAAGCATGAAGGTGGTCTATCATGATATGGGTATATGATATTCATGTTGTGGTTTTCAGCTGCCCCAATTGTAACCCTGAAAGGAAGGATAATTGAAGGAGAAGGTTTAGTTGACGAGGTCTATTCTATGATTCAAACTTTGTTTCCTGTAGGAGATGGAATTTTTCAGAATGATAGTGCTCCTCTTCATGCAGCAGGATTCGTCCAATCATGGTTAGATGAACACGAAGATGAAGTGGAAACATTTAATTTGGCCCGTACAGTCCCCCCCGTCCTCAATATCCTCGATCCGTTATGGTCTATTTTAGAGCGATCAACTGAAATCGATATCCTCACAGACATCTCTCCAGGAACTTTCTCTATATCTATGAAGAATGGTTCAATATTCCTCTAAACACTATTCAACACTTATATGATTCGATTTTCACGTGAATCCAAGCTATATTATATGCCAAAGACTTTCCTACGACATATTAGTAAAGGATTCCTTATAACTCTAGGGCGTTTCCATTATTTTGATAACCACTTGTATATCGAAATCATTTTACAATTCTCAATATATATCAAATTAAATCTCAATTAATAATGCCTTTTACATGTTAAGTTTAATTAATTTTGACAAAAATTTCATATATAAAAGCAAATAGACACATTTGTCACTAACTACTACAACAATAGCAATAAAAAAACAGCTTATATGTAGCGCTTCATTAATCTTATCTTTCTATCCCATTTGTTGCCATACGAATTCATTATCTTTATAAGAAAACAAAATAAAATGTAATTCTATCAAATTAAATCTCAATTAATAATGCCTTTATATTTTAAGTTTAATTAATTTTGACAAAAATTTCATTATAAAAGAAACAAATAGACATATTTGTCACTAACTACTACAACAATAGCAATAAAAAACAGCTTATATGTAGCGCTTCATTAATCTTATCTTTTCTATCCCATTTGTTGCCATACGAATTCATTATCTTTATAAGAAAAACAAAATAAAAAAATGCTCTATCAAATTAAACAATTAATAATGCCTTTTATATTTTAAGTTTAATTAATTTTGACAAAAATTTCATATATAAAAGCAAATAGACATATTTGTTAAACTACAACAATAGCAATAAAAAACAATATGTAGCGCTTCATTAATCTTATCTTTCTATCCCATTTGTTGCCATACGAATTCATTATCTTTATAAGAAAACAAAATAAAATGTAATTAAACATGAAATTGTAAAAATTGTATCGAATTCAACATTTTTTAATGAAATAAATAAAAGGAAGCATAGTTTTAAAATTTTGAAATGCAATCCCATTCTTCAGTCTTACTCAACAGTTAGTACAATTTGCTTGAAATTGATGATTGTTGTATCTGCAATTCTTAAAACATCATTAATCTTTGTATTGCTCTTGAATTTATCATTCTGAGTCTGATTCAAGAATCTCCCTGATAAAAAAGTATTCAAGTTTATAAAGAATGATTTACTTTGTTTTGAAAACTTTTAAAATCTTTGAGATATTAATACATTCTTTAATAATTAAATTTAATACATTCTTTAAGATTAAAAATTAAAATGTATAACTTAAGTCTAGAAATTTTCTCAAATTCTTGTTATTGTTTTAATACAGCTGGCAATACAGCGACAGTTAATCTTTATGTATAAAGCAAGGGCTACACCACTGTTACTCAATTAGCACAACTCAGGGGCATGTGTAGCTTGAAGATATGCTATGAACGCGAGTAAATCTACCCCCACAACGTTCTACGATCATATTAGACAGGGACCCATTGTTTAAAGTGGATTCCGAACCACTACAAAACATCTATGGGACTTCTACACCCAAAACTTTGTGGTATCGAGCGTCAGAGCGATAGCCACTCGGTCATCATGTCCTTCAAAATTGATTTTAATTAATCAAAAATATTCATTGTTTGACATTATTTATGTATTTTATCACATTTTTATTATCTTAGGTAAGAAAAAGCCTTAAAAGTTTAGTTTATCGACCAATATATGGGATTTATTTGTCCCTTTTTTTACGTTTCAACTTGTATTAATGGTAGATTAGCAAATATTATTTAAACACACTTTAATTTTTTAAATTAATCCACATTACTTAAGACTACTGTTAATTTTTAATAATTATCTCTTAAATAGCCTCTCCTCTTATTCTTCGTCGTAACCGTAAAAAGGTTAGTTTATTGACGAATATATGGAATTTGTTTATCCCTTTTTATGTTACAACTTGTATTAGCGATTTATTAACAAAAATGATTTAAACACACTTTGATTTTTAAAATTAATCCACATTTACTTAAGTTTACTGTTAATGTATAATTACCTCTTAATATCCTTCCTCTTATTCTTCAACGTAACTTTAAAAGGTTAGTTTATTGAAAAATATATATATAATTTGTTTCTCCTTTTATGTTTCAACTTGTATTAAAAAAAATGATTAAACACACTTTGATTTTAAAAAATAATCCACATTACTTAAGACTGCTGTTAATGTACAATTACCTCTTAATAGCCTTCCTCTTATTCTTCGTCGTAACCGTAAAAGGTTAGTTTATTGACGAATATATGGAATTTGTTGTCCCCTTTTATGTTTAGCTTGTATTAGAAATTTATTTACAAAAAATTATTTAAATACACTTTGATTTTTTTAAAATTAATCCACATTACTTAAGACTACTATTAATGTACAATTACTCTTAATAGCCTTCCTCTTATTCTTTCTCGTTCTGGTAAGCAACTTTACGCTTACATGTTTTGTGCATTTAGGCATTGATTGATAACCACAAGCTGTCTAAAACTTTTGGTAAAGGGGAGAGACCCCTTCAGATAGAACAAGGGGAATGAATACTTAGTGGAAGAAAAACATTTATTTTCGATTTTTATGTAGGCTTTTAAACCATTGATCCAATAATTGTAAATAAAATATTGGGTAAATATAAAGTGAAAATAAATAATATATTATTTTAAGTACCTGATAAAATTGATGCATTTTAATATATATTTTGACAGACTAACAAAAAGTGCAGTGAAATTCGTCAATGTTCAGGGACAAAAATCCCAATCATTGAGTAGAAAAATAGAAAAATACATTCCTAGAAATCGAATAGTTGGAGAACCCGAGAAAATAGCTCATAAAATCATGGCTCTTTCATCGGAAATCGAAATAAGACACTTAAAAGACAACAAATCTTACCAAGAATGTACTTACTGAAACATGCTTACCGTACTAAAACAAGCAAGATAAAGAAAATATGTGACTTCTTTGGAGCCTTATGAAAAGGATTTTATCGATGGCAATTATAACCATAAAATTGGAGCAGCTTTATAATTTTGTTTAATACAATTTAATCATTAGTTTCCATCAAAATACATTGAACAATTGTTTTCTAAAAGCAAACTATCAATAAACTTGAAGATTTTAATCTTTGAATCGAGAAATTAACTTTTCTTGATGCAGCATCTGCTTTTACTCAATTGTTCGTTTCAAGTTTAAGAGATTTTTAGAAAATTTAATATTTGTAGAATAGTTTTTGGAAAAGGAAAGTTTCATACAAAGATAAGCTCAAATAGCTTTATTCTAGTATTAATATTCATATTTTCGTATGTCCTATGGAAACTGGATTGATTAAAATTTAAATCAATGAAATTATAAAACATTTTAAAAAAAAAATTAGATACTCATTATATATATAAGTACCAAATTAAGCTGTATATTGTTAGAATATTTATATTAAAAATATAGAGTGACAAAAATATTTTTAAAAGTTGTTCGACAATATTTTTTTAGAAGAAAATATATTGTCTATCTTAAAATCCACTCCAAAAAGGCAGGAGGAACTAAAAAAAATATATATATATATTTATTGTGTTTTTTTAAAAGCGTATTTTTACTATTGAACTATAAGAATGTAAAAATATATAATTAGCATTTTTAATTGTAAAGATATAGTATTGTTAATTATGAATGGGAGGAAACTTTCAGTTGCAAAAAGCAATTAAAAACTACCAACAGTATCTAGTAAGGAATTCAAAAAGGAAATATCAGTAGAAGATTCAAAGTTACAACCATCTTAGTGCTTAGAAAACGAACAACAAAGATTAAACTAATAAATTTGGAATAAGTTGAAAAAATTTAAATTCATTTTATTATAATAACAAAATAATAATTCAACTATTACTTTTAGAACAGAAAAATACTGTTTTGTTTATCACATACTGTTTTAGACAGCAGAGCTCCTTAAAAATTTATCAAATCTATCAGCAATAAATTTCAGCCTTTTTCTCATATATTTTTGAATTATTTTGACATGTCATAATTCATCTACAGTACTTTTTTAAATTGTTGAAAAACATATTTTTATTCAGATCTAAAATGGTATAGAGTTTATAAAATTGCAGAAAAGGACTGAAATAGAATACCATCCATAACTTAAAACCTTCTCTTATCACTTAAACAGATGTGGCATGAGGATACATTAAAATAAACATCAGATTATTTTATTATTACTGCATAAAAATTTTAATTATGTTGCTTAAAATAGCACATGTTTAAATTAATTATATAACTTAATAAGGATTGTCTTGCAAGTATTTTAGTCACGAAAGAATTTCCACAAAGAACCATGTCAAACAAAAAAATTTTGTCACGTTTTTATTATTCAACATTAAAATTAGCCAATTCACAGTTGAAATAGGTGAATGCATTGTATGGTTCATGGTTTTTTTGTTTGAAATACAAATCTCTTTAGTTAAGAAAAATGGAGACCTGAAGTTACTGGGGGTGATTTCCCGGTGTATTTCCCTTCTGTAGGCAAAAAGAAATCCCAATTCCTTTCATTTGCACGCGGACAGAATTGGATAGTCCAAGAAGAGGCTTTCAACTCTGTCATCTAACAAAAATATGTCTTCCACTTGAGAATCATTCTGCGCTATGTCCAAGTTAATTCTCTTGAAAGTTGGTTGAAAATAAAAAAAAAAATTTAGTTTTAAATTTATCTACTCAAATATAAGAAGAATGCGTGTGAAAAGTGCGCTTAAAGCAAATATGATTTCAAAGGATTTATCCTGTTTCAAAATGCGAAAGCTCAATTGTTCTCTATGAGAAAGAAAGGAAAACAATTCTATATTTTCTTGGATAGCCCTAAGAATATTTCCAGACAGTTGAAGAAACTTCAATCCATTCCATCAAAGAACCTTTCAGAGATATCAATAAGACCTTTAGCTGAAAGTTGAATGATTCGTATGAAATAAACCAGCTATGTCTCAAATGTTGTTTTCTAACATAGTATTTTGTTACATTTAGTACACTGACGTTATAATAATAAAATGCTTTAAGCTATCTATCATTTATATTTCACAAAAAGTAAATAATACTTAATCTTATTGTGTTCTCTTTGTAGAATATTCCTCTAGTTATAGTTAAAGGCGAATAAGAGAAATATACTTTCTCACTTAATTAACTAGAATAAAACGCTTTAAAGCAATAGTATTCAAGCAGTATATCCTGGGATGTGTTTCAATATGTCTTCCTACCATTAAGATCTATGTCACCCAAAATCTATTAAAATATTATCAAAAAAATAAAATGGAAATATTTTCGGAATTGTGAATTTAAAATTATTAATAATTAGCTTATTGTTAGGAAATTCTTGATGCCAAAAATATTAAAGATTCCGATTTCATCCATGACAATTTATTGGAATTTCTTTCTGTTTGATTATTATGAAATTTACGTTCGATTTTCCGAGTATTCATGGCACAACTAGAAGAGAAAGCTCCATTTTTAAATTGTTTGGTCATTAATACACCATTTTTTTTTAAACTATTTTTATTAAATTCTTAAAAATAGGCTCTATTAATTACATATAAGAACCATGAAATATATGTAATGTTTAAATTGGAAATTACATATTTGTTGTAGCTCCATTTCAGTGAAAACAAGTAGCGGCTCTTTTTGTACTAATATTGTAACAATCTCTAGAGGACATTTTGAATTTTTTGGTCATTAATACACCATTTTTTGAAACGAAGTCTTAAAAATAGAGCTTTTATTACATATATGATCCATAAAATATATATAATTAATATTTTTAAATTAGTAATTAAAT